>JANSTS010009175.1:34907-53561 GCA_026546915.1 Sylvicola fuscatus
AAAATGCAGCATATTGCCTCAAATTAGCCACCCCCTTTCGATAGCTGAAGCCATTTAACACGATTCACCTAAAAATAGCTGAGCACACGCGACACTAGAAGATGACTCGTGCAGAGAGGGTGAATTTATCATTAAGACTAGACAACGCCTGATACTAGTTCCGGGTTCTAAAATATATATTCCGAAAAATTGCAACCGAGGGTAACAAATTACTTAAAATATGCGTGTTTATTTATCTTCATTTTTGGGGAAAATCTATGCCATCCACACGATGGTATGAAAACCAATCCACTCACATTACCCATGCCTGTGCAGTTACCAAGGAATTGGATTTACGGAAGATATTCCAATAACAAGAATTTGTTTCCATATATTTTCGGAACACTTGAAAGAACAAGACGCCTTTGCTATTTTAGGACATTTCCCTGTATGTTGAACACATAGTTTTGTCAAACGCACATCATGCAGGAATTAAGACAAAGTGCAACCAAACATTTGAGAAATGACGACGAGGGGACGACAAATACCTAGATTTCAAGAACAACCAGCATAATTGTTGTCGTCCCAATCGACGTCTAAGTGCAGTCCTCAAGGGGATGAACATTGCATTTTTCATAGAAACATGCGTCCTATTTTTAGAGCAGCACACGCGTACTGATGATCAGCGTTGCTGGTGATTACTATCTGCATTTTGTGGCGAACATAAAGATAATCACAATTTCTGGAAACAATTTAAAACAGAGGAATTAACACCTTGCTGGACCTACCTGAAGGTGGAAAAGGATCATTTTGTAAGACAATGAAATCGATTGCTAATCAGAAAATAGTTAAAACCGCCTGCGGCTTCTGTGGCGCCTAAATCGGATAGATCAGGCTGATTAGCCAAAATGATGCAGCACTTTTTTTTTGTACGGTGGTAATGTTGATCGGCTTGTAAGTTGGAAGAGGTTAACTATCATATAGTATAATTATTAATGATTATCTAATCAACAAGGATCAAGAGTCTTTTAACTCTTCTTGTGAATTTGATACCATGATTTTCAAAAAAAATATGAAAAATATTAAAAAGTCTTGGCATCTGCTTCTTCAAATTAAAACTGCTTCAAAGAGAAAAGGTAATAAGTAGTGGTTGAAAGTATAAATGGACGATTTGCTATAAAAAAAAACAATTGAATATACACAGATCTGTCTTGAATCGTCACATCTGCGTCCAAAAGAAAAGATTCCACATATTAGTGTATCTCAACTGACGATCAAACTACGATGTTGATCTGGTTTTTATTTTAATCCATTGTATTTAAATACATACAAGACTTGTAAGAACCATCATCCAATTCGATCTTATGTTAGGCCTATGGTTTCTGTATAATTATGCCACATTTGTGTCTTCGATAAATCAAGATAATTGAATGTTTTTCTTTCATTCAAACAAGATCCTTTCCGTCTAATTTAAAAATGGTTTAATATCGCGTCTGGGTATTTTTTGAAGGAGGTAATCACATTAACATGAATGATCAGTGATCACGATGAAACGGTATACCAAGGAGGGCGCTATAACCGCAGTGATCACAACAAACGATCGCGATGAAACGACTGATCATGCGCCTATTTCTCCAGAAAAAGGGTTGAAGAGGCCTAACGCCTATATATAATTTATTTAATTTCCGATCCATAATGCGTGAGTGTGGAATGTTAGCGATCGTCAAAGGGTATTAATTTAACTGACCGCTGATCATTATGTTAATTAGCTGTTGGCGGGATACAACGAGTATATGAACTGGCGCAAAATATAAGTTAAGACACGATCGACTACGAACATTGTGCGTTTTTAAGTGGTCAAGGTGCAGGCCAGTGAAAGATACACACATTAAGCGAAGGTGTTGTATTCCGACTTATTGTCTTGTGATGGATCGATCACCTACGCAAAGGTGTTAAATGGACACTGAGCGGCAGGCGATATGGCAAACGGCAAGAAACAGCAAACAATGGAAGTCGCTTCTAAATATAGTAAAGCCGAAACATTTTTCAAAAGCTTAAAATTTAGAAATCATATTATACTCCTGCGCACCTTGTTAGTTGTGTGCATAAAGACAAGTTAATGGTGAAAAGATGATGAGCACCAGTTTTAACGGAATTCGGACGATATGCGATCAGTTGTGTGTATGATTCAGCACAAATATTGAGATGTAGGGAATCACTGTGCGTGTGTGGATCGATCAGTGTAATGCTAGCCGTTACATTTGGACGATGCTATTCAAGGCAATCAGCCTGATTATACTTCCAACGTCTTTCGTGTATACAACATTTTTCACTGGTACAAGTTCATCTGTAACAAAAAACCTACAAGCAAGCAACTTGCTGAAGAAGAATCATAATCATAAATCATAACATAAAAACTAAACATAAGATCAACCGTTTGCATTTGGATACAATATATGAAGCTGGCCGAGTGCCGTACAGCCGCCAGTTCCAGCATTGAATGCTAAAGCAGACGATGACCAGCACCCACACGAGATCAAGCGGCAGAGTTGTGTTTTTCATGTTCATTCGCTTATGGTAAAAGCCAACAAACACCTGCTCATATGTTTCAATATGATTTTTCGTATTAATTTTCGACATTCTTCTTTGCATGTACTTGGTATTTAAAATACAACACACAAATGAGCAGAGTCCATATTCCGTTGTGGCTCGAACAATACAGCCACGCGTCTTGTTCAAAATAGGTGTACCCAAAAAATGTTGTATTTTCGATACTTTACCGGTTAGACGGACATTTGTCGGGCTACAGCGCATTCGAAAGCAGTATATTCATCTGTGGAAGATAGAAAAAAAATGGCATGGGTCAGAGTGGCAGCAACACGGGCGAAGCTCGATTATTAAATCTTGAGTGTCGTTTTAAATGTTTATTTGGGTTTGGCCAAATTTTAGTTAATTACATCCGTTTTGAGGATTCTGAGGAGGTTGAATTTCGTATTAAAGAGCATTTTAGTATGAGCTATTGTACAATAGTGAATATGATTTCGATCGATGTTTATGGAACTGAAGGATGAGGCTGCAGTTTGTCTGCTGGGTAGAAATTATAAATATAGATTCAAGTATATAATTAAGAAATTTCAAGGCTGATATTGTTTTTTGTTTGATTTATTCACGTTTGGCATTTATTGACAATCTTTTTAGTTGAACTACTCGTTTCATACAATTGTACTTCTTTCACGATATATAAATCAATTGTCTGTCTGACGAGAGATGTGTTCTCACTAAATTTGCGCAGTTAAAAGGATTGATGGTCAAAATGAGAAATCTTTCATTACTTAACGATTTCTCTCATCCAAAAAGGAGCCATAACCAAACAGCAGAAACGTTTTGAATTCAGGTTAATGCCCGGACAGCGTCAGCCATCATTTCAATTTAGTCACGCTTAAAATTCCACGTTTTGTGGCCATGGTTAATTTCCTTGACCCATATGTTTCGTCAGTTCCTTCCAGCTTTCGACCACCGCAACTAAACTTTTTCACATTTCCCAAATTGCAACAACGAAATTGCATGAGCCAACACAAAAAAAGAACTGAATCAGTTTAAACTTTTAAGTAATTAGTTTTTTATGGCAATCCATTTCGTTGGTCGCACCATAAAAATGTGCATCGTAAAACTGCAGTTGAGTGAGAACTGTACGGTTGAATGCAAAAGACCCCCAAAAAAAAAGAAAATTGGTTCTGCACTGACACCAAAGTTCATGTTTAATTAAAAAGATGCTATAAAAAAGAAAACCGCGCGCTCCACAAAACAAAATGCCCACACAACAATTGTTAAGACGCTGCCACATGGGCGCGCGCGCACAATAGTCTTTTTGTTGGCCGTAAAGTCTGGACAAACATTGCGAAAATTTAATAAACCAAAAACGCGAATCTGTGGCAACTGCACGAAGACTTTCTGTCGATGGCTGTTTTTTTTTTTTGAAGACCGACAAGCTTTAGCGCGGAAAATGTGAGCGCACGAAAAAGAAACTGCGCTGACAATAAACCGCTTGGTTCCATCTTTAAAATTAACTTTAATGGTACACACAACTAATTTGCCTTTACAAAACGGTTTTCACCATTTACAACAAAGTACGTGTACTTGCTTTGCATACGCGGAAGTGCTGGTTCCATTTTGACGCGGAACGTGTTTCACAGGAAGTTGGTGTGATCCAAGCAAAAATCACGGTCAATTACAAAACAATTGACAATTGTATTAGCACCCCTTCCACTCCAAACTCTAACTAGATCTGCATAGATTGGGATTAGCACTTCAGAAGCAATGCACAAAGCATGCTGATCCTGTCATTTTGAGCAGCACATGCTGGAACACACTTGCATTGAACACCAGGCCAGTCCAACCATGGGCACGCTGCGCTGCCGCTGCAACAAATCAAATAGCAATGAAAAGGGTGTCACCTAGCCCTTCCTATTTCCGAGTTAAAGGTTTCATCTGCCTTGAAGCAAATACCTTTACAAAAAAATGCGTGCGATATGCGGTTCATCTGCACACACACCAGCTACATACGTTTAAGGGGTTCAAAATAGTATGCATCTGTCCAAGATGAGGGATTAAATGTTGTTGCTGAAATATATAACAAGGGTCAGTCTTGACATACCCACATCCAATATGTACATGCCAGTATCCAATATGTGTGCAGTCCCAATTTTAAAGGGTCGGATCAGCTTATTTGAAAACGGTGGTTTGAGGTCTTTGTCGTGTAACGGTTTCTGAAAATCCAGTTCCTTCCGTTTTAGGGGTCAAATTCATGCAGCCGTGATTGAGAAAAAAGGTGCATCAGGATTTGTTGGCTTTTTTGTTGCGTTTGTTTGTTTTCATATTGAAATGTCTGCACGACTTTGGCCGTCGTCGTCGTCATCGTTGTCTCGCCCGTTATGTACGTCGTTCCTGCGTCAATAAATCTAGAACATTTCACGGGATGCCCTTAGGCCTATTTTTATCTATGTCGTCGTTCTGAAGACGCAAACGGTGCGATGTTCTGACTTCGTAGCTTATGGGAAATTTAATCTTTGCTTTAATAGAATTTTATTCGTAATCTAACAATTGGCCCGAAGCAACAAATTATTGTGGAAAAGCATTATTTATCAACTAAATAAATTTATTGTCATAAAATAAATAAATTAGAAAATAAGAGTAAGACTTAAATTATTTTTCTATGTTAAAAAAGAAGCGATTTCAATTTACATCTTAAAACACATTCAACCTTACGTACTTCCTTCAACAACCATTTGTTGAATGAAAAGCAGCAGCAACATTCACCCCATTCAAGTCAGCATCTTAAGTCTCAACGATCGCGACTGTAGCGCAATAAAAAACCGCCTAGAAGTGCAGCATAACAATATGCAGAAGAGAGAGCCTAATGAAAATTCAACACTGCCTAGGACTAACAGATGAATACTCAATACAGATCCAAATGAACTGCGAACCTACAGGCTTCAACGAAATTGTTTTCCGTCGCATTTTGTACAGTTTCGAATTTCAGGTTCCACCGTGGTCCGTGACTCGCGACGATTCCGTTATTCGCTGCCATAAAGCACAGCGTATAGTCACGTAACCGATATTGCGCGAGTTACGACAAACTCGTGCACACCTGTGAATTTCCCCTTCGCAGAGAGTTGTAGCGCTTTTTCGGATTCTCTCTGAAAATGTGCCTCTCTGTGATGAGATCTCTCGCCAGCGCTGCAACAAATGCATAACAGCGAGGGAACCTCTTGCCCAATTCACTTCAGCCACTTGGATCCTCGGTGATTCCGTTTCGAGGCAGTTCGTTTCGTGTATGTGTTGTGCAGCACAATCACAAATAAAAGCAAAAACACTGAAAGTTGGGAGGGGAATCGTTCAACCGTTGCCGTGTTGATTCTTCATTTTGTGTGCTCTGATTGGATGAACGGCACGTGCTTCAGCAGCGCAACGATCTAAGTGGGGACAAGTACATAAATGTGCAGAGTCTTCGGCAAGTTACCAGCATTCAAGGCTAAGCCGTGCCGTCGATTGGACTGAGCGCACAGCGTTTTCATACAAATTTTCGATTTAGTTATTTCTCGCAAAGTATTTTCATTCAACAGTTGAAGCAAGTTTGATTTGTTTACCTTTGTGTCGATCGTGTAACAGTTCATTATAATTTGTTATCGTGATAGTTGTGAATGAGTTGAAATCACCTTAGTGTACACATTTACATTGTGAATGTTGTAAATATTTGGACGCAAATAAATAATGACGAAAATGGAATCGTTTAACATTGAGAAAAACTATAACCATTGCCCGCTGAAAAAGCGACCAGTGAATATGTTGAGTGAAAATAAATTGGATCAAGATCAGCCAATGGATCTGAGCAAAAAGAACGAATCGTTTGATTCCTGTGACAGTAATCGGGATACAGTGCTAGTTTCGCCAGATTCAGCCAACCATTCCGGCGAAGATGATGATCAGCAGGAGGAAATCGATGTTGAGATTGACATTGATGTGAAGCCAGAAGTTATGGAGGCATCGCCAATGATCAAACCGATCAGTGAAATAATAAAACCGACTCCTGTCTACTGGCACAGTCCAGTTGAATACTTGCCATATCCTATTGATCAGTACGACAACTATTATCACCATCCACATGTGCTAAGTCACCATTTGTCGCCAGTGAAATCTGAGAAAAAAGAACAGTCTCATTCACCAGTATTTCCCGTCTACATGCCATCCGTATCGCCACCATCGCGGGTCAACCACAATAACAACATAATCAAGCCAGACTTATACATGCATCAGCCACGCTTCATGCCATATCACATCGGCCAGCATCCAGCATTCGCAACTTCTCCTCTTTCGCCAGCATCCAGTCATGCATCCTTCAACTCGTTGGAGTCATCACGACGATCTGTGTCACCTTCATCAACTGGTTCACTGCCATCCTCTGCATGCGAGCAAACACTTACCTCGTCAAACATCCTTAAGGATTCGAACTTGAAAATGGGCAAGGAATCAGGACACAAACAAAAGTCTGTTCATCACTATCAATGCCACGATTGTGGCAAATCCTATTCTACATACTCTGGCCTGTCGAAGCACCAGCAATTCCATTGTCCTGCCGTCGAAGGAAATCAGGAGAAGAAGGTATTCAGCTGCAAATATTGTGATAAGGTATATACATCTTTGGGTGCCCTTAAAATGCACATTCGAACGCATACACTGCCCTGCAAGTGCCACATCTGTGGCAAGGCATTCTCACGGCCGTGGCTTCTTCAAGGACACATTCGTACGCATACAGGCGAGAAACCATTCAGTTGTCAACATTGTCATCGGGCTTTTGCCGATCGATCCAACCTGAGGGCACATCTTCAAACACATTCCGACATTAAGAAATACTCTTGTGTCACCTGCAGTAAGACATTCTCGCGAATGTCACTCCTTACCAAACACTCTGAGGGTGGATGTCCCGGCCTGCAATTGCCTGGCACTAACACTGGCGTCTACATGAACACCATTGTACCTAGCGGTAAGGAGCTGACAGTGTATTAAGATGCAAGTGGTGTAACAAATCCATTTTTACTAAATTGACATATCGAATTTTTGGGGAAAGACTGAGAGAGATTTAAAAAAAAAAAACCACCGAAAATTTGCTTTTTAAAGACAAAGTGACCGTACATTTTCGCATTAAAAATGATGTTTATTTAAAAAATAGTAATTGTTTTAAAAATACCAAAAACTAGATTGTAATATACGAATGAAAAAAATATTCTAAGCGCGGGAATTTTTAATTCCAGCTCTAGTCAGTTGTAGTCTCTCTATAATTTCAATACAAAAAGTATACTTTTTTTTTCTTAATTCGGTAAACCATTAAAAAGTACAATAAAATATTGCTACAAGTAACGGTAAAATGCTATGACGTTGATCTCAAAAAACGACTATGAAAAATCGCAGAAAAAAAAATTTTAATTTTGTAATAATTTGTGTGTATTTAATATTACAATTTTGGTACTTAAGCTAGTGCTGAGTTATTTAAAAATGTGCCTTTTAGAACTACAAATGTTTAACTGTCACCAGTGACTACCTGTAAATACACAAGAATTTATATCGATCGTTTTATTCTTTAAGAAATATAGTTTATATTTAAGCAATCAAAAACCGCAAACTCTATGTTTTTAAGTATATTTTGGAACAATTCCTTAGACGTTATATAATATTTTTTTAGAATGATAAATATTTTTAAGTATTTATATAAAATCAAACTATTTAATAATAATAAACCAGAAAATATAAAAAATTAAAACATTTTTTTGTTCAAATATTTCGTTTTCAGCATATTAAATTTCCACAACAATTTTCAAAAATCACAAATCATTTAGCCTGAAAGAACATTTCAAACGATATTTAGAGTATTTCAAAGAAGAAAATAAAAACATTTTTCCAAATACGGAAAATGACTTTAAATAGAAACAACATTAGACAAAATGGTAGAAACATCGCAATGTCGCGCTTAAAGCGCACTATGACTGATCATTCTCCTCTTCCAGCTCACACAGCATTTGTTTTATTTTTGGGTATACCCATCGAAAGACAATGGATTCAATTCAATTTTTCATGAACAAAAAACGACAAAAAACTACAAGAGATCTAAATACAATTTGAATAACAATCTTTGTATATTTATAAATTTATTTTCACTGTAACTCGTGTGTCTCACTTTTCCTGTGTGCTCTTTGTGTACCCTTTATCTGTGCAATTTACACACATATAGGTACACGATGGGGTCTATTTGGTATATCAGCTTATGGTAATTTATGGATTTCACATAGGAACTGTGGAGCAGATGAATGTACGAGCGAATGTGTAACGAAACTTATGCTTTTAGAGTTGTGTTAATTTTTATCTGAGTTGGAGGTGTGGGGAGTGAAACGAATAACTATCGAAATACATTCCTAGAAGGTAAGCATTGGGATGCAAATTCAGAGCAATGAACGTTCTTTCTATTTTTGTTATGTGGATGGAAATTGCCACACAATCGTACATTTTTTTTTTTACTTTTTTATGAGTAAATACGAAAGTAAATTTCTTCGTTCCCATTTCTACGGTTGATTAAATATTTAAAACGCCAAGAAAATGATAAATTAGACAACTAAAATTAATTAGATATATTCATTTAATCCCATGAAATATGCGAAATAACTTATAGTTCTTAGAATTTTGATTCTGCCACAAATTTATTTTATTATTTTTAATACAATAATCAGTAATGCTAAGAAAAAAAGGACAAAATGCTATAATAACTAAATATAAATTTACAATTCAAATATCAATCCACTTAAAGTGATCAATAAATCAAATATCAAACTGCCACCGTTAAACGAATTCGTTACCGCAATAACGAATGTCCTACATAATTTGATTACCGTCGCTTAAGATGAACAAAACCGCCGAAGACGCCACAATTCAGCTCTATACACCAATATGCACACTTTTAAAAGGAAACACCAAGTTCAGTTGTAATCTTGTTCGGTTCATTTATTCTCTGAAAGCAAATTTCAGCATGAGGTCCCTCCACGAGTAGTTCAGCTCAACCCCATTCAAATTTAAAGTTCTTTCATTAAGTTTTACGATGACCGTATTTTTTGGCAACCACAATAATTTACAGCCGCATTTAATGGCCACATACGCGAGTTGAAAAGCACAGCGTTTTCATTGTTCACCAACCACCTCCTATTCTTCATTTCTAATTTATTATTAAGGATAGATTAAATTGTAATTAACTGAAGACTGCCAGCGAGGAATGCAAAAACAAAAAAACAATGAATGCACGAGAATAATTGCATACAAATTTATGGCCATTAAAAATATGGTGCATTATGTTTGTAAATTGTAATATGAAAATAGGTAGCGCATTCACTTTCATGGTGAGTTACTTGGCGCAGACGACTTTAATCGAGGTGTGTCTGATCTATCAAGTGCTTTTTTTCCGCCTTTTCCGCAACGGTGCTGTAAAATGTCTGTTTCAGTTTCATAAATGTGTGACTCATATCCATAAAATTTATATATGCATGTTCTTGTGCCGCCTTGCCGTGTATCGATGAATTTTCTTACGACGCGACGCTGGTACACAGCATTTACTAGCGCTGGTTCCTTTTGGCTTCGCGTCAATGAATTGTCATTGGAAGCTTTGTTGATATAGAGGCGAATATCAAAACGGTCCGACCGAATATTGATGTGACGTTAACGTTGCCGCAAAAAAAAATATGTGGAAAAAACCATGCCGCCCGCAGCAGCATAAACATAAGCGGGCGGAGGCGGGGGAGATTGGTGTAAGAAGATGCCGGGGGGACGGCATAATTCAGCTCTGGAAATCTTGTCGCATTGAGTGCCGCGCCTGAAGACATTAGCATTGTAACATAGACGACAACGAGATAAGAAATTAAGAAAATTAGGCAAGGTTCGTCGCCACAGTCTTTCGTTTCTTTCCATTTATTTAATTAATTATCTGGTTTTCCGTATATGTTTTATTTCAGTTGGTGTAAAGCGAATGTTTTCATTCAGTTTATGCAAACGCCACGACAATAACTGTTTGATTGCCATTTTATCACACCAATGTGGCGTCACATTTCAATCATCTGCAGATAAATCGCAACACTTTTGGCGTTTCATTTGTGACTAATCAGGTGTATTTTTTCGTTTGGTCGATTTATGTTCCTTGGTATGTTTTTTTTTTGTTGCAAATCAACTGCACGTATAATGATTTATATGTAAATTATGCAAACTGCGTTGACTTAAGTGTGTTAAGCAGTTCATAAAATTTACTGACTGTTGGATTGTACAATGTTAATATGCATTCATTGCTACCGTAATGTTTGTTTTCTCGAATGAAGCTGTCGCATAAAATTAATTAGAACACATCAGCACGCGTTTACTGGAGAATAAAGCTGACAGCTGCAGTTTGGTCGATTCGAGTGGACTGACGGTTAATATTGATTAATCTGGCATATTATGCTGATTGAGATTAATTCTCTTAACTTCGGACATGTTTCGATTAGTCAGATGTAAATCGCGTTTTGTTTTATGTTGTAAATTTAAAAACAAAAGGGTTTTTTTTGGAAGGTAAATTTTTACACAAATCCCATTTAATTCAATTTCTATGCTGCAAAACTTTCTCCCCATAGAACTTTCAGATCCAATAAATTATACAGTCTCTCCCAAAACAGACTCGAATTTAATGGATCTAATAGAAGAATAAGGCAACTTTCTCAACCAAATGTCATTCGGCCAGGATTACACGGAAAGATATGAATAAATTTTAATCCAAAAATTGTCATTACCTGCTGCATTATACCTAATTACCATTACCGGCACTTAGAGCAATGATTTAATCAAACCATTTCACCGTACAAGCGCACTGCCGCGACACCATAAATAAAAGCGCGGCAATTAATATTATACCACGCCACGAGCGTCTGAAAGCAATCGCCACCACACAAAACTCGTGCCTCCTGCTTATCTCGTCGCCACCAAACCGAACCAAAGGAGTGCCCTTATGCCGCGTCTGCACTATTCCATATTGTTCTGTCCTCAATTAACCATTTTACAATTTGAATTCGCTATGCTCAGCCCCATTCGTGTTATATGGTCACACCAATGGCACATTCTATCCAATGCCAACAATGTGCTGATAAGACGCGTCTATAAGGGTACAGCATGTAAATTTTGTGTACAAAGCGAGCACCCACCGTATAAGTGCGCGTATAATACGTTTGAAGTTTCCACTGCCGATAAATCTTCCAGGAGGCAAATGCCGACCTTCACAAAAGCTGTAGTTCTGTATGTAATCTGGTTAAGAAGCGACATGGCGAGAGTGACTCAGCCACAGATTAACCAGCAATTGCTCTTATTTCCAAGTGTATTTTTATAGTTGGCACTTGCTTCAATTTATTCGTAAGAGTCACTTTTTGTTTCTCAAGTTCAGAATAAGATCAAAATATTCACACAAATCTTTGGACCGATGAATAAACTAAAGAAACCGCGTGTAGGCTCTTTCATTCTATATATTTTTACTCTGTCAAACTGCAAAGAAGGCGAAGGGGTTTTCACAACAACAAAAAATCTTAAATTTGATATCACCAGCTCACTGACGTCTCCCATTTATTTCCAGCACTCAAGATCATATGCGACTGCCGCTCCAGCACTTGAAGTCACTGATCGTAAGTGGTTCGCAATTGACTACGTTAGTTAATAAATTTAGTTGAATTATGAGCCGATAAATATATAAAGAAACGCGCAGCTCAAAGAAAGCGCGCTGAGGAATGATTGATATTCGATTGACTATACAGCTCAGCTTACAGGTTGTTCTCAATTGCGCGGTGCGACATAGGCAAATGATGATGGTCAATCCACCATCCACACGTTTGCTGATATTCGATGCGCTTCGTATATTGGACTCATGCGATGTCTTAACGTATTTTTTTTTTTCAACTCTCTTAATAATTTATTAATGGTCCACGATAATTAATTGTTGTGCTAAAATGGCATTTTATTGCTATTGGATTATCGTCACCGGATAACGGACGTTTGCTTCTGCCCATAAAAACATAAATGGATTGGTGCTAGTTTAGAAACTTCGACAGCATCAGTACGCGGTGTTGGACATTGTTAAGTGCCTACGGTGAAAACAGACGAAGTCTCTCAAGATGAGGCTGACGAGAAAGATGAAAACGCTGGAGATAATATTCCAATTTAGTGGTGATGACTGATGATAAATTGATTTTGATCCACGGTAGCTAAGGAAAGCACTTTTTGTTCCTTTTTTCTTCTCTCATTTGTCTGTCTCACCAAACGATTTGCCTATGTGTTCTGGAAATATTTGGAATTATTTAAGTAATCGATTTACTTTATATTCTAAATGTATAATGTTGCCAATGGGAGGCCGTCTGTCATCGCGGCCTTATGGGTAATAAATTTTACTTAGACCGCGTCTAGATTGGAAGATATACGGTAGCCGGTTAGTGGAGAGAATGAATTAAGCTCAAGTCAAACAGATGGAGAATGATGATAAGGAAGCTTCGCATAATTCGGTAGTCATGATTTGCATGGACAGTTTTGTAAACTTGATTTGAAATAAGAGTTAGCAAATATTTTGATTTATTGAGAAGTGGTAAGATTGGCGGGAGTTTTTTTTCGGTTACATCCATTTAGATGGACTTAGCTTTGTATGGTTGATAAATGATAAAATTGTGATAATTTAAAATAAATTATTGCTTTTAGTGATTGTCTAAAATGAATGAATTTATGATTGATTTCAGAGCAGCAGTTTTGCCTGTGGACAGTATATTTGGATAAACAAAAACGTGACCTTGACATGTGGACTGTTGAAAAGGAAACTTGAATAGTGTTATCTTATAGAGGAATATTTCATTTTTTCAAAAACATAGATAGAATGCAAAATTGCTCGTGAAATCGATCTGAAACTTTTAGTGCTGGACATTACATCATCCCAATTAGTCATCACCATATAGAGTTACCTCATTCATTAAAGTAAAACCGCAACTGATACTATGAGTATTGATAAATGGCTCATCTTGAATTCATTTCAAAGCGGTTAAGAATTTTGTAAATAGGAATATGTTATCGCAAAACTTGTTCCAGATGACTTATATGAATAAATTAAGTGTCATTCATAAAGTTAATATTATTAACAAAAAAATAGAATTGTATAATATTGAGTAAGGTCAATATCGTCATTCTCAACAACAATTATTGCAACCAAGAAAATTTCAATTATTTTAGAAAATTAAAACAAATGTAATGTCAGTCGTCTTTGAAGCCTAATTCCTATTTTTACAAATTAATTTTAAAATGCCATACGTTCCACACCATATGGATTCCCTAGATCCAAACCGTCATCACAAATTGTGCCATATGATCAATTTGAAGGGAAAGAAAAAAAGCGAAACCTCAAATTCCATGATTAGTCCTTTCGATGATAAATTGAGCTCACAATCCATGAATTAAGCATGAAATCACTAATCAATCATCACCATGGAAAGCGTGACCACAGAAATCGTATTGATGAAATGTCTGTTAGGACCGTTAAGGACGGTGAAGACGCGTGTGCGGGTCATCCACTGGCAATACCTGAACATTTAAAAGAAATAAAACGCCAAGGAGTGGTGCATCATCCCACATTGATCAGTCATTGACACATATGTTGCAAATGATGTGGCCATCAGAAACACCTTACCGCAATCCGCTATCTTATTTATGGATCGAATGAGCAGCAAATCGTAAATTATTTTTTCTGTTTTCATTTCTTTCGCTGCAGCATTTTATGAAAAAATTCACCTTGCATTGGAATACCGCCAGTGCACCAGATGGCGCCTTTTCTTCTCACTTTGTACTGCAAGGCAAATCAAAATGCCCAACGCATGTATAACTGCATCAAGTGCAGTCGAACAGCAGCAATCGCGTACTTACAAGACCAACAGACCTTTTTCGTGAAATTAAGGTATTCGTATTGAACAGGTTCCGATGGGCTTGCTTGGGCAGCAACATGCAAAAAATGGAACATAATCAGTGTTAATAAGATATTCCAACGTGCGCAAATAAAGTGAAATTGAAGCAACCAAATAAAATAAATAATATTGAGGAATTGCGAGAACTTTTATTGCCTTTTTCTGGGTTGTTGTTTTTTCTTTTCGTTTTTTTTTTTTGTTATTAAGGTTTTGCGAAATCGGCCGAAAGGAGGTGAGTTTTAAGTCAACGCGGCCATTTAATATACACTCAGCAACAGTCAAATGTGCAAAGAAAAAGGAATGAAACAAGTGGAGAGACTTTGAAACCCACAAAATGTTAAGCGAAAAAAAAAACGAAAGAAGTGTAAAGTGCGTGGTGGTGGTGGCGGCGACTTGGTGTTGGTGCAACAGGTTGAATTTATTGAGTCAGGTGCAATAATTTTGTGTGTCTCTTGTTTGCGGTTTGGATGCGGTTTCAGTTCGTCGGACCAGCGTGATTCTTCCTCTTCCTCGTTCGACTGCTTTTTGATCTGAATTTCGCCTTGCTCGCTGTTGGCTGTTTGTACCTTATTTTTAGCTCAAATTATGCGGATTTTTGGCAATTGGCTTTTACTGCAATTGAACCGTAATCTCAAGACAAGTGGAATTTTAACATACTTTTACATTTATTGAGTGGATACCTTTAAGCATGGCGAAGTGAGTGATTTCAACAATTTGTTTATTGAGGGCTGCTTTTTTACACTCGTCTGCTTTTGACATTCTTTTATTCTTTTTCGTAAGATAATTTGATGATAATATGATATTTTGAAATGCTAATTTTAATCTTTGTCGGTTTGCTTGGATGTTTTGGCGTCGAATGGATACTTTGAGTGTATTACGTATGAAATCCTTTTATTGCTTTTTGTTGAAATACTACTTAAGTAAGATTATACTATTTTATACATAACTTTTTAATCTTAATTAGAATGTTCTACATAACAGCATTTTCGAAAGTTTTTTAATTGAACAAGCTTTAATTTATTACCTTTAAAAGCTGCCTCGAGTCATAATTGCTTACAAATCGCATTAATTCCTGTGGCGCAAGTGAAATTTCCACAAAAATATATAATTTTACAATCATTTTCTTACTTTTCGGTACTAAAGTTTTAAAATGTTTATTAACAACCAATGTATATAATCATGCTATCATAAAATTTGTGCCTGAAATGATAAGCCCTGTTATGGGTTCTCAAAGCGATTTAATAATAAAAATTAATAATATTCCACATTGCCATAAATTAATAAAAAAAATTATAATTAAAAAAAATATTTACAATCATCGATTTAAAATGGTCCCATATGCACGTATGCAGTTGACCCTGCAGATTTAACATGCCCGTAAAAGTACTTCCTGGTGTATGCTCTTCTTTTGGCTGGCAGAGCTGCCATGTCCGTTCTTAATATTATATTAAAATTAAGTTAACCGCATAATGATCATGCTGCGATGCAAGTGCACTGCAGCGTGTAGTGCAGGCATAATAAAAATAAAGAACGGCATGCATATGAGCGGACTGCACCCACCAAACTGTTGCTGGCACATATGAGAGTAACCTTATATGGATAAGATTGGTTTTATTTGCTTTTTTAATTAAGGTAATGCGGAGCCGTTTTTTTTGGCAAAAAAAATCACATTTCTTGCAAAGTCGTAAAATAAAAAAAATTGCAGAAAGTTTATTAAAATAAACTATATTACAACTATTAAATAAAGGAAAAATTCACAAAATTATGTATTTGCTTCTTTAAAATATTGTACTTAAGAGCAAGTTGATTTTTAGTTGGCTTTGTGTTTAAAGACCATCGACAACTGTTGTATAAAAATTTTCATTTAGCAAAGAAGGCGTTCGTTTTGTTTAAAGTATGCTCAAGTCAATTGGAAATATGATCCCATGTAGTCACATTTCATTGCGTCGATTTTGTCGTCGGAGCGATGAAAACTCGTCACGCGCAAGTGAATCTCGCACAAGACGACCAAAGATCCTATGCAAAGCATGAATGCAAAGGACTCGTGCATAACGCGTGTATATTTTTAAATATGAGCTCTGGTCATAAAGCAGACGACCTGAAAAAAAGATATATACTTACAAAACACGAGCACCCATCCAAAGAAAGAAACAAAAATTATAAGAAAATAAGGTGCGATCAGGTTTACGTTTTAATAAAAATCATTAACCCATAACACTTGTTCAGAAGTTTCGTTTTACAAAAAAAAATAAACTAAAAATATAACCGTTTTCTTATTTTCAGAACTGGACACAGCTGAATTTCTCGACCGTCTCGTTTTGCGTTGGTGAATAAATTTTCCAAAGTGTAAGTGTTGTCCACCGTTGCTTTCTTTAAATGCACGGTGCCGATTCTTTTATTAATTATAAATTGGTAATTGTTAGTGATTATCCGATTACTGTGTGCGCTTATGAAGATAATTGAATTAATATCAACCGGCTTAATTCGCCGCCGCAAGTGAATTGGCCTGAGAAATTAATGAAATTGATTTTATCTTTTAGCTAATTATAAACTTCAAACAAAAATTCATTTGACCCATAATTGTTCTGTGTGGCAAGTTCTTGATTTGGCTTATGTAGCCGTATCAGAAAAAATAAGGTTTCTTGCAAATTTTTTTTTTACTTTTATTAAAAATCGTGTCACGCTTTATCAAACGAATGCATTTAACTTCAATAAACACGTTTTTTCGATTATCTTTATGTATTCTTAAATATTATGATCAGATGATCGTATGGCACCTTGCATTTTGAAGACATTTTCAATTTTTGTAAAAATAAGAAACATTTTCATGGTCCAAATATCCGCATTCAAATGCGCAACCGACGTCCAATGAAAACAATTAATTCAGTACTTATAAATAAATTCGATCAATATCGAGTAAATGCACTCTACTGCATCATTGACAGACACACGATACACCAACTATAATCAAAGCAGCATCACAAATTATCTATGCAGTTGCATATCATTACACTCCCGTCTCTATATGATGAGCCAGAAATGTGTTGCATTTGAATGATTTTCAATAAATGTGGTCGCCTTCTGCAGACAATGTAAACATGCATTTGTAATAAAATCAAACTGATGATCTTATTACGTCTTTCGCGTATGTGTGGATCTCGTTTCTCGACTTTTCATACTAACAACGAAGCGTGCACTCCATCCTTATTACACGACCATTAAAATGCACATAAATTAACGTCAAATGAATGAACAATCATAATTTGTTATGTATTGACTGTGAATAAATATTTGTCAATACGTAAATTGTTAGTGTTCATGTGTTGCAGTTGGAGTATTTGTGGAGTTCGGACGTGGTGCGTATAAGGTGGCCGCGATAACAGATTATTGCTGTCCGATATTACCATTTGCCTCCATAGAATGTACATTTTTATTGGACGTCGCTGACTCTAAAGTCAGAAACTACATGTGTTACATATATTGCTATGGGGGTATGAATTGTGCTTGTGGAATTACTTTACATGTTACTTAAAGCATTGTGAAACTGTGTGGTCGTCATCGTCAGCCAATCTAGCCTTCCGCGGCGCATATAGCCGCCACCTCTCATTCACATACGACGCGCAGTTGGGATTTAAATAAAATCTGTGCAGAGAACAAGTATTTGCCATCGATGTTTTATTTATAAATAAATTTCATTATACATGAATCTGAGGCGGATCGCGTAGCTGGAGTAGCCGTGCGCATACACTTTATCATGTTGGTCCGTCCTGCCATCCCGTGGCCGCATAACATCCACAATATCTGCTCCAGTGCGACTGCCATGGCGGAGTTGCGAAGCGCGCGTGCGCGCGCAACTGCACCGACTGCATAAACAAACAGGTAAATGTGTTTGACGCGAAAACATTTCGCGCATACCCATTTTTCGCGCATTTAAGTAGGTAATACGTATATAATATTGGCTTTGCCTTCAGTTTATTATGCACATCGAAATTGAGCATATTTATGTATTTTCCGATAAGGTGTATCGGCGTGTTTAAATTTAACTTAAGTGATTTCGCTTGAGTTATTGGAATTTTAAGGCGATCCACAGATTGTGGACTGTGTTGAGGCGCCTTTTTCGGATGTTTTGCCTTGAAGAATC
>JANSTS010009186.1:3545-52375 GCA_026546915.1 Sylvicola fuscatus
CGTCAAAGATGTCCGCTCTTTTTGCAGAATTTTCAAATATTTAGCCAATATACTTCCAAACCAGAAATTTGCCCACCCTGTACTTCTGGCACAGCATACTTCATGTATTCTTAAGCTTTGTATGTTCAATTCACGCTGATATTTTGCTTTTGTAATTACTATAGGTTATTTAATATTCTGTTAAAATTCTTTTCAATTCATACTAAATTGTAATGCTGGCAATTTTTATAGCTGGCGAGACTGCTACATTTGAGGTCCAATTGAAGGACAAAGCCGCCAACGTTGTTTGGCTCAAGGGTAATAAGCCGCTGGATGACAAACTTGCCAGTCGCGTTGATCAAAAGGAGATGGAACAAAATGTTCATCGCTTGGAGATTAAGCACTGTCGATCTGAGGACACTGGTCTTTACACTGCAATTGCTAACAGTGAAACTGATGCAGCTACTTGCTCTGCCCAACTGGTGGTGGAAGAATGTAAGAGTTCAATTTCAAAGATGTTTGTCATTTTACAATTTAAATAATTTTATAATTATAGTGTCAGAAGAGGAACGCAAAGCACTCGAAGCAACGAACGCTCCATTCTTCCTCATTCGACTGAAAGACACTGAAATCATGAAGAACACCTTCCTGCGGTTTATGGTTAAAGTACAAGGAGAACCATCCCCTAAAATTAAATTGTAATATGGTTTGAGACGGTTTTTAGGATTTTTTAAATAAAAATATTTGTTCCAATTTAGCTTTAAAGATGGGGTCGAGATTAAGGACGGCAGTCCTCACATCTCCATCAATCGCGATAAAGACTATTTAGGATTCTACGAGTTGGTCATACCCGAAGTGTGCGAGTCTGATGCTGGCTTGTACTCTGTAACAGCAACTAACAAGTTTGGAGAAGCTTCATCCGAGGCTACAGTCTCAGTTTGCGGTAAATCTAATTCCAAATTTTCCGATTTTTGTAGAAGGCAATTAACTTAAGATATTTTGCAGAAGACAAAGACATATTTGGTGAGCTAAGCGGTAAGATTTTACAAGCTGGTGAACAAACTGAATTTTCGTGGAAGCGCAATGGACAGCCGTTCGATCCAGAGGAACGATTTAAAGTCTTGTTTGGTGACAACGAGGACTCGTTAGCACTTTTGTTCCAACATGTGAAGCCTGAAGACGCTGGTATCTACACATGTGTTGCCCAAACCTCTACTGGTAATATTTCGTGCAGCGCCGAGCTGACAGTGCAAGGCGCCATTCAACAACTCATCCGCGAACCAGAGAAGCCATCGTTGATTATTGAGCATAGGGAACCATCTGTTGGAATCGGTGGATCTGCCATGCTGGAGTTGCAATGCAAGGGCTATCCAAAGCCTGAAATTATTTGGAAGCATAATGGCGAGGCAGTTGAAGTTGGACCAAAATATAAGTAAGTTACTCTACCTAACCAAATATAATATTTTCATATTAATTATTTATGTTTTCCTTACACAGGTTCTTGTACGAAGACAATGAAACCATGTCTTTGGTCATCAAGTCAGTTACACCGGAAGATGCTGGTATGTACTCAATCACCGCTAAGAACGAATTGGGTGAGGATACTTCGGCTATTAAGCTGTCCATTAAGACACCTCCAATAATCAAACGACCACTTGAAACAAAGTGCATGGTGGGTGATACTGCCAAGATGTGTGTCGACATTACCGGCAATCCTAAGCCAACGGTAAAGTTCTTTAAGAACGGAACCGAAATATTCGAGAGTGATCGTATCAAATTCGTCCAAAGCGAAGAAGTCAACTCGAAAATTACCTACACCGTTGAAATTAGCAAGGCTCAGCTGACAGACGCTGGCTCCTACTCAGTGACAGCCAGCAATGACATGAGTCAAACCTCCGATTTCTGGGGCTTGGTGATTGGCTCACCGCCCACTATTGTGAAAAAACTCGAGCGCGAGTACATTCATGGAGAAAAAGAGAACATTATCATGTCAATTCGCGTGGATGGCTTCCCAGAGCCGAAGGTCAAGTGGCTTAAGGAAGGCCAGGAGATTACCGAGCATAATACACGCGTGAAGTTCTCTCAAGATGGCAATCAGTACACTTGCACCATCTCGACATGCGTTCGTACAGACGCTGCTCGCTATACCGTCGAGTTTGAAAATGATTATGGCAAAGTGCACGACGACACACGTGTGTTCATCAAGTGCAGTCCACAGTTTATGCAAAAGCTTACCAATATGACCATCAAGGAGGGCGACACCAACGTGGAATTGCCGGTCGTCATCCAGGGATACCCAAAGTAAGTTGCCACGTCTGACTCAATTAATACACACATGAAACCACTTAATTGACCAAAACACCTCTTGTAGACCAACCATCAAGTGGTTCCTGGATGAAGTGGAAATCACTGAGAAGAATTCAGGCTACAGAGCGGTTGATGATGGTGAAACATACAAACTAATCCTTAAAGATGTTACTACTGAAATGAGTGGCAAATATTCTTGCATCATTAAAAATGATTACGGAACGATTGAGAACGATTGCCATGTGACTGTGCAGTGTGAGTAAATTCATTAACGAGATGTTTCCTTGACTGTTTGGTTTTTCTAAAACAAAAAAATGTTGGCTTAATAATTAATCAGGCAAACCCAAGCTGCGAAAGGCGCTCAAAGACACCGAAGTTGATGAGAACAAGACGCTAACGCTTGAGGTTGAAATTTACAGTGTGCCCGAGGCTACTATTGCTTGGTAAGGCCCTCGTTGTCCCATATTATGCTCGATATTCATTCCTGATTTTCCCTGAAAAGGTTCAAGAACGGCAAGGAGGTTAACACTGACGCTCGCATCAAGATCTTCCGTGACCAGCATCGATCGGAAACCTATTGTCTCAGCGTGGACCTGATAAAGCGCGAGGAGGCTGGCGAGTATGAAGTTCGTGCCACAAATGAGATGGGAAGTGTCACCACAAAGAGCACAGTTACCGTACTGAGTAAGTAGCATAGAATTACGCAAACAGACTATGCTATTTAATTAATTTATTGACTTCTTGTAAGTGAGTGAGGATTCGAAAGGAGTCCTTAAAAATCGTTGATATCAATGTTTTTCTGTCTGCTAGATGATTTGTTGTGCTCTGTATTTTACAATCTGCTGATTTCCTCTCTGCGTATTCGAACTGTCTGATTTCTAATTGTGGCGACAATCATTTTACAATTTTACCTATCTATTGCCAAACTGAGAACGCCTCTCTTCACAAACATATTTTATATTTTGAACAGCCCAAGATACAGTTACAGGAGATCAGATAAAATATGAGGAGGTCGCCGAAATTTTAGAAAAACACGAAGAACACGAAATTCAGGTTGACCCTATTGAATCTAATGAAATAAATGTTGAACAAATTGAACCGGCCCCGAAACTAAGCCCGAAGGACGATGGTGACAAGAATGGTAACAAACGGCCCACAAAATATTTGGAAGCTCACATGACCGCTTTCCAATTGTTTGTATTTTGTACGGTTTTCAGTGTTTTGTGTTTTTATTTTTTTGGCAAGCACCAAAAGCTTGTTCATGTTTTCAACTCCGAATGCAAACGCACACGAAGACATTGGTATTCCCTATCATATAGTCTAACCATTCATTAGTTACACACTTTTTTTTTTGCCAACCAACCAATTAATTATTGTGTTAAGCTCCGGAAGTTACATGGCCCGCAGGATTGCAAACAGTAGTTAACCAATGCTCTAAAGTCGGACAAGATGGGGAAGCTGTAACAATATCTGTAAGCACCGAAGAGAGTCACCAGGCCATTATGACAGGTATGGACATTGTGTTTAAAGCTGGGACAAGAGTTCATCGTATTCACGTTCCAGTAGTTGGAGTGAATACGCGTGTTCTTTAAAGAAGATAAACAAATCTAAAATCCCAGAATAACAAAGCTTCAAAATTCATAACACTTTTGGGAAGATACCAAGACAAATGCATATGAACATGCACAATTTGTGTATCAACCACATTGGTAAATCATATGTTTAAAGTTTATAAAAACATCACATTACATAAAACATAGCCCCCAAACGAACACAATTCACACACATAAAACCGCATAATTCTCAGGTCCAGACGAATCACACACAATTCATAAAATACGCGCTACCACCGTCATTTTCGAAGAAGACGATCAAGAGCCTGTCATTCACAATATCATTTTACCAAATAAGCCACACGCCACAACACTTCAGGTAGAAGAAGTGGCTAGTGTTTCATTCACGGCAGATGAACAGACTGTTACATATGACGCGATTGGCAAAAGCCTGCACGGTGTAGTGGATGAACTGGACTCAGATGCAGAGCACAATCTTAAAATGTCCAGAGGAGTGTCCATAAATTCAATAAATGAGGACGAGAACAGCTTGCACATGTACTCTAAGGACATTGCCGTAAACGAAGAGACTGAGAGCATAGTCCATGACAATGGAACTACAACGATTACCATGAAGACGACCACGATTGACGAGACTGAAATATATGAATGTGATGAGCCCACTGAAATTGTCACCAAGGTGGGAGATGTCAAGAAGTACAAACTAGAAGATGCTAAAGAAAGCGCATTAAGCGTTGAGTCATCTTCTGTACAACGCCAGGAATCGGTAACGGGAGATGAGAACAAAAATAAAGCCTTATCTTATGATGAAGAGTGTGCCGAAGACAAAGACCTCGAAGATCTATTTAAGCGAATAAAGCAACAGAAAAGTGTTTTAAATGAGATTCTTGAGCAAAACAACACACCAAAGACGGCTGAGGTAGAGTCTGTTCCATCTGCTGTGATCGATTCCGTCAAGCATGAGGAGCTGCCAGAAGGTATTCTTTATTACATAACTTTACCCATGAGCATACCAAAAAATTACTCATACAAAATACAAACACTTCATAACATTTAATTGCACCTAAAAAAATACCTTTCAACGTGTTCGTTTTCAAGTTAATTAATATAATATAATTATTAACCGAATCACTAGCATGATTTTAAGGACCAAAGGACGCTCGCAAGCTCTGGTAAGTATCAATAAGATCTCAGAATGGTCGAAAAAGTTTTTTTTGCAGTTTACTAAGTAGTTATTTGATCTCTTTTCTACACTCTATCTTCCTTGATGCACAATCTTCAACTTTTTTCTTATAGCACCTTCTTCTATCGAATGTAAATCAATATATTTCTCCAGTAGACGTTGAGTTTCTAATATTAACAATTGAAAGGAATACATATGCCCAATTATCTAATTTATAATAATTTTTAATTTTGACCCTTATTCTAATTTATTAAATTATCGCAATGACAAATTAGCGTTGGTGCTCTCTTTTTTTATTAAAGAAAATATCCTTAATCATGCATTAGCAGTAATTAAGTCAAACAAATGTATTTCTTTCATTGAAAAAGTATAATTAAGCATGTGGTCTTCAATGTAAATACACCTTTCGAGTTGAGACAAGTAGAAAAGTTGCACCTTTATGTGATCGTCCACACGTTAAACCTAAAATGGAATTTCTAAGACAAATTTTTCGCTCTGCAGTTGTTAATAGACGTGTGTATTTTTAGCTGTACCTGAGATCATTAACAGCGACATATTTGATAAACACACCTTCGAGTCTATCGGAGTGTCGTATGAAGTCATTGCAAAGGGAATTCCAAAACCAACTGCCATTTGGTACCATAACGACAAAGAAATCAAGGAGGATGGCCGTATAAAGTTTGTGGAAGAAGGCGTAAGAAACATTTAAATCTTATATTGATCCATAAAAAAATCTTAATAAAACCTTAATATTTGACAGGATGCATATAAACTGGATATAACTGATGTGAAACTTGAGGATAAAGGAAATTATAGAGTTGTTGTGAAGAACAAAGTTGGAGAGCAATCTCTTAAAGCAGATCTTAGTGTCTCACGTATGCAAAAAGTCTTTCGCTTGATGAATTTTCCTTTAATAACGTGATTTGTTTAGCTGTTGCTGAATACCGTAAGCCAATCTTCAAGAAGCCTCTTCAAGACACACAGAGCCCTAAGAATTCAGCATTAACGTTTTCTGCTGTTGCGACTGCAGATCCCCTTCCGGATGTTGTTTGGATGAAGAACGGAAAAGAAGTTTTGAGCGATGAAAATGTCCAAATCAAAGCAGACGTCAAGGAATTGGATTACCGTCTAAAGGAAATCACTTACACATTGCAATATCCTGCTGGTCGCCACATCGATACCGGCGACTACACGCTGCAGCTGAAGAACAAATATGGATATGCCGAGTCCAGCGCTCGCTTGGATATTCTGCTGAAACCAGAAATTCAGGGACTTAAAGATCAAGCTTCCGTCCCATCCAAGACGATTGTGTTTGAATGTGTGATTCATTCGAATCCAAAACCAAAGGTCTCATGGACTCGCCGCGGTGAAAACATGTGCAATGTCGACAACTGCGAAGTAATTGCCGATATCGAACGAGAAATTTATACGTAAGACTAGTTTTTAAGTTTTCTGATTGTTCCGACTTTGTTAAATTATTACATCTTTATAGTCTCGTCATCTCAAATGTTGGCCCAGATGACAATGGCGTGTACACTGTAACCGCTTCGAACAACATTGGTGAAACGGTAGCTACGGTTACCTTGGGAGTTGAAAGTAGAGAAGCATAATTTTTATTGAGTTAAAACAAAATTCTAACATTCCAACGATTTTCAGCTAACAAGCCAGAGTTCCTTAAGGCACCAGAAGATCAAACCATCCACGACTACGCTGAAGCAGCCACGAGAGTTCGTGTCCAAGGTATTCCACGTCCTACAGTTACTTGGCTTAAGGATGGTAAGCCCGTGAAAATGGACGAGGTCAATCCTCTCTCTGGCCAAATCAATAAAACTATCGATGATCATATTGTGACTGAAGAGCAGCTATCCAGCGACTTTATTATCAACCATTTTGGTGTCAAGGACGCCGGAGAGGTATCTTGCACAACCAGAATTGCCGTCGAGTTTCTTCTAATTTTATTGTTTACAGTATTCTGCAGTGGCCATTAATATTGCTGGTGAAAATGAAGTTAAGTTTAAACTGAACATGTTGCAAAAGAAACCATCTTTCGTCAAACCACTTGACCGACTAGCTGAGGTCAGTGAAGGTGAGAAGCTGGAGCTGAGTTGCATTGTTGATGGCAGCCCGTTGCCAACTGTTAAGTGGTTCAAGGATGGCCAAGAAGTCAGACCCAGTGACAGGTATGTACACCGTTTAATAAAGATATGCCAAGAACTTAACGTTGCTTATAAAATGTTTAGGGTCAAGATGGTGACAAGTCCAGATGGATCCGTCAAGCTCATTATTGAGCATGCAGAACCTTCTGATTGTGGTGCCTATAAACTAGTTTTGACCAATCCAAATGGAGAGACGTCTGCCTTGTGCGCTGTAGCCGTTCAACGTATTTTTCGACTTTTTTTTTTAAGACAAATATTTATAATAAAGTTAATTTTTTTTACACGATAGCGGAACCAAGAAAACCAGCATTCATCCATCCGTTGCAAGACGTTACGATTACCGTCGGTCAGCCCTTCAAATTAAGTGCTGAAATTATTGGCTTCCCAGCACCAGAAATTAAGTGGTTCAAGAATGGAGTTCCGATCCGATTCTCAGAATCTGTCAACTTCGTAAACTTGCCTGGTGGAATAATTGGACTCAAGTAAAACAGTTGCTTTTAATTATATTATTGAGTAAATGTAATTTGTCTTCTTTTTTAAAGTGTTGATTATGCCCGTCTTGAAGACGCTGGAACATATCATGTTCAAATTTCCAACCGTTTGGGTGAAGTTGAAGGCATTTCTAAGGTAAATGTCGAGCCTAAGCCATCGAAGCCGGCCTTCATCAGTGATCTGGCTGACACTCAAGTGGTTGAAGGTTTCCCAGTGAAAATGGAAGTGAAAGCCGTTGGTCATCCTAAGCCCACCATTAAATGGACTCACAATGGTGAAGAAATTCGTCCAGGTGGTAGTCACTTTAAAATTGTCAATCTCCCAGACGGTACGTCAAGCCTCACTATTGACAAGGCCACAACTGGCGATATTGGAGATTTCGAAGCAATTGCAGTGAATGATGCAGGCACTACCGCTTCTGGTGCCCATTTAGGAATCGTTCCTAAATCAGATGAGCACGCTGCGGAGGAGGCACCTAAATTTTTGGCCTCATTACACGACGTCAACACTGACGAAGGCAAAGAACTTAAGTTGTCAGTGCCATTCAGCAGTAATCCCGTGCCAGAAATCATTTGGAGCAAGGATGGCCAAGCTATTTCTCCAAGTGAAAGGATTTTAATGACATGCGATGGAAAACATGTAGGACTCCTCATTAATCCAGCCGAGGTGTCTGACTCTGGCCGGTATACTTGTCTCTTGGCAAATCCTCTTGGAGAGGACGAAACATCTTGTGGCAGCAATGTACGCAAAGTATATCAAAAACCCAACTTCACCCAACGATTACTTGACCAGCAACAGCTTATTGGGCATGATATTAAATTGCCGGTACGTGTCTGTGGAGTACCAGCTCCTACTTTGACATGGTACTTTGACGATGAACCAATTAAAAATAAGGAGAAGTACACATTTAAGGTAAGCTCCTTAAATTCTTTTTTAATACGAATTTGGATACAAATTTGTCTTTTGGTTTAGCACGATGGTGATAACAGCATTATGTTTATAAACAATTGCCAAGAAGGAGACACTGGCGTGTACAAATGTGTTGCTAGCAATCGAGAAGGTCAAGACAATACTCAAGCATACGTAGATGTCGTTGACGAAATGTAAGTTTATCCCTTTTCCTTCATTTAATTCTTATTGTTACTATTGATTGCATTTACAGCGACAAGAACCCCAGAGCCGAGGCTCCATCTTTCCTGAAAAAGATTGGCGACACAGAGGTGTACGAGGGAATGAAGGCGAAATTCACTGCCTGTGCAACAGGATATCCAGAACCTGAAGTCGAATGGTTCAAAAACGGAGAAAAGATCTATGCATCAGACAGGATTATTATTGAAACTGAAAATCATGGTCTTTTGCGTATGACAATGAGTGATGTCACTGAAGCCGATGTTGGACGTTATGCCTGTAAAATTACCAACATCCATGGACAGGATACGTGCTTCGCCGAACTCTTCTATGAATGTAAATTACATGAATTTTTATTCGCTCATAATTTTTGATTTTTATGTAATTGTCATTTACAGCACTTGACTCAAAGAGCAAAAAGACTCCTGGTGATCAGTATGCTGATTTTGGAAAATACAAAAAGAGTGGTGCTCCCACTCCACTCGCAGATCGTCCAATTATATCGCGAATGACCGACCGACGCGTTACTCTTTCATGGAAGCCATCGATTCCAACCCATCCACGATTCCCTGTTACCTATCAGGTATGACGTTATAAAGCTAATTTTGTCTGTTTGATCACCTAATAAGATGTTTGTGATTTAGGTTGAAATGCTTGATCTTCCCGATGGCGATTGGGTTACGGTGAGGACAGGCATTCGCAGTTGCTCCTGCGAAACCCGTGATTTAGAACCTTACAGAGACTATCGATTCCGTGTGAGAGTTGAAAATAAGTTTGGAGTTAGCGACCCCAGTCCATATGTGCAAACATACCGCCAGAAGTTGGTTCCAGAGCCACCAAAGTTCTATCCTTACTTGAAGCCAGGTGTAGACTTTAGGCCAGATACATCTTCCTTCTTCCCCAAGGACTTTGACATTGAGAAACCGCCACATGATGGCTATGCACAAGCTCCACAGTAATTAATTTCAATTTTGAAGTACAACAAAAATCTAAAACAAGTTCTCTTACAGATTCCTTCGTCGGGAAAAAGACGTCCTTTATGGTGTTAAGGGCCATGATGTTGACTTGTTCTGGTTCGTGTATGGTTATCCAAAACCACAGATGAGCTACTATTTCAATGACAAACTCATTGAATCGGGCGGCCGATTTAGCACTACTTATACAAGAAATGGTCAAGCAACATTATTTGTAAATAGCATGCTTGATAGAGATGTAGGATACTATGAGGCAGTAGCCACGAATGAGCATGGTGAAGCTCGACAACGCGTTAAGCTGGAAATAGCCGAACATCCAAGATTTGTTAAGCGCCCCGACGAGATGTACATTATGCTTAGAAAGAACGGCCGCGTTGAAGCTAGAATCACCGGAGTTCCAACACCCGAAGTTAGATGGTTCAAAGATTGGTTGCCACTATCAGAAACCACTAGAATTAAAATGTGCAACTACGACCCTGACATTTGGGTGCTCTCTATTCACGATTCAATATTGAAGGATGAGGGTCTCTACTCTGTAACCGCTGGAAATATTGCCGGCTCGGTGAGCACTTCTGTTACTGTTCACATCGAAGAAGACGAAGATGAGTACATATTCAAAACTCATTCTCGGAATCCTTATGTCCGGTCGAAGCAAAAGAACTACGAAGATTTGTACGACATTGGTGATGAATTGGGTCGTGGCACTCAGGGTGTCACATATCATGCTGTTAAACGGTCCACGGGCAATAACTACGCCGCGAAAATAATGCACGGAAAGTCTGAAATCCGCCCATATATGGTAAACGAACTCGATATGATGAACCACTTAAATCATAAGCGACTGATAAACATCCACGATGCCTACGATACTGATCGTTCCATGACATTAATAATGGAGTTGGCAGCCGGTGGAGAACTAGTCAAACATAATCTTTTGCGTAGGGACTTCTACACGGAACGAGAGATCGCCTTCTACATTCTACAGCTATTGCAAGGTTTGGAGTACATGCACGGCGAAGGTGTTGGACACATGGGTCTCAACATCAAAGATCTGTTGATCTCTCGTGCAGGCAGCGATGATCTGAAAATCGCCGATTTCGGTTTAGCCCGCCGCATCATTCACGGCAAACTGGCCGTTTTAGAGTTCGGCCAACCGGAGTATGTTGCTCCTGAAGTAGTCAATTTGCAGCCAGTCGATTTCTGGCAGGACATGTGGTCAGTCGGTATAATTACCTACATTTTATTGGGTGGCAGCAGTCCATTCCGAGGCGAGCATGATCGCGAGACATTAAGTAAAATTCGGGAGGGTTCTTGGGAATTTACTGGCTCCGTTTGGGATCATATTTCATTCGAAGCAAAGGATTTCATCAAAAAACTGTTAGTTTATAATGCTGAAGGTCGCATGGATGTTAAAACAGCAATTAGGCATCCTTGGTTCAACATGATCACCATGAAAATTGATAGTGAATATCAAATTAATACCGACCGATTGAGGACTTATAATAATCATCTAACGTAAATATTATCTTTTAAAATGTTAGACAATAAGTAAACCGGCAACCTTTATATTTCAGAGAGTGGTACAATAATGCGTCTTGTAGACACTACTACCGAAGACGCCCCTTGGCAGGAGCTTTCACACATCCTTCAAAGATGGTGTATCCTCCAGGAGAAGTGTACACGCCCGGACCGACTCCTGAGCCAACTCCAGAACCAACACGCAAACGTGGAAAATGGGTTGACAGTGTGTCAAAATATCAACATCCCGATTATGAGTTGGGCGCTTTCCAATCGGAGAGCCAGTAAGACTATAAATCTCTCAATCTGCTATAGGAGTTTAATTTTATATTGGGTTGTTCTAGCTACCAATATGGTCCAGACACTTACTTGCTGCAGCTGCGTGATGTTGACTTCCCAGTCCGTTTGCGTCAATATATGAATGTGGCGCATCGCAAGTCACCTTCGTTGATGTCATACCGAGATTCGAGCGTTGATTGGAGTGTAAGACATGGCCATTTCTAGATCAGATTAATTTGAAAATAATTCCCAATCTTGTTTGTAGTTGCCAATTATCCGCGAGCGTCGCCGTTTTACAGACGTTATGGACGAAGAAATCGATGACGAGCGTAAGACAAGGATCAACACTTACGGAGCTAATGATAGCTACAACATTCGTCGCCTTCGCACAGAATTGGGTACCCGTCTCGACTCATACGCGGAAGCTGACGCTATGATTGAATACAAACGAGAGGGCTATCCACCATTTTACAGAGAGAAGATTCAAACTCTTGCTATTACCGATGGCGAGCCCGCACATTTGCAGTGCTTCGCTGTTGGCGATCCCAAACCTTCGGTGCAATGGTTCAAGAATGACATTCTTGTGACTGATAGCAATCGCATCAAAATTGTTTCCGACGATGATGGTCGTTCCATTTTGCAGTTTAAACCAGCTAACTACTATGATGCTGGAATATACAGAGCAGTCGCCAGAAATAAGGTTGGACAAACTGTGTGCCGTGCGCGCGTTGTTATTGCAACACTGCCAGACGCTCCTGATTCACCCGAAGCGGCAAATATTAGTGACACTGAAATTTTATTGAGATGGAAGCAGCCACGCAGTGACGGTCACTCAGAGATTCTATGTTACGCACTTCAGTTCAAGAAGGCCAGTGACGATGTCTGGGAAACCATTGCTGATAACATTGACCACGAATTTTATTTGGTTCGCGGACTTCAGGAGAAAATTAACTACATGTTCCGCCTTGCATCGAGAAATCGCATTGGATGGAGTGAACGCGGAATCCCAACACATGTGACCACCGCTGACGCCGGTGAGCCGAAAATTGTCATAACAAAAGCGATGAAACATCTACAACAGCTTACCGAGTCTGGCCAAGAAATTGTTCCAGAGGACATGAAACCACATATTGAATATTTACTTGAAAAACAACCATTAGAATGGTCAACTGAAAGCAACCTTAGCGACAAGTACAGTTTCATCTCAGAAATTTCGCGTGGTCAATTCTCCATTGTCGTTAAAGGAGTAGAAAAATCGTCTGACAAAGTAGTTGTTGCGAAACTATTCGAGTTGACGTCAGAAAACGAAGCATCCGTGCAGCAAGAATTCGAAATATTCAGAACATTGAGACACGAAAGAATACCGGCACTTCTGGCCGCATTCAAACCTCAGAACTCTCCGTACGCCGTTTTTGTTCAAGAAAAACTGCAGGGAGCGGACGTTCTGACCTACTTCAGCAGCCGTCACGAATATAGTGAACAGTTGGTGGCCACTGTAATCAATCAACTTTTGGACGCTCTCCATTATTTGCATTGGCGTGGATTCGCCCACTTGGACATTCAACCTGACAACGTTGTGATGTCGTCAGTACGCTCAGTACAGATTAAATTGGTAGATTTTGGATCCACGATGCGTGTGTCGAAGATTGGCACCAAGGTTCCAATCAGTGGTTGGCTAGATTTCATTGCACCCGAAATACTGAATGACGAGGCAGCATATCCACAGAGTGACGTGTGGTCAGTTGGTGCTCTGGCCTACCTTTTGTTGTCGGGTACCAGCGCATTCGCCGGTGAGGATGACAAGGAAACAAGGCAGAACATATCGTTTGTACGGTATCGATTCGAAAACTTATACAAGGAAATTACTCCTGAGGCAACAAGATTTTTGATGTTTGTCTTTAAGCGTGCACCTGGGTAAGAATGATTAATTTTATTGTTTCCTTGTATTACAAATTTCTTTCTTTCGCCTTCAGAAAACGTCCAAACTGTGAGGAGTGTCATGAGCACAGGTGGCTGATGTCATCCGACTACATGATTAAGAAGCGTGAACGCGCCGTGTTTTTGGGCAACCGTCTTAAAGACTTCTCCGAACACTATCATTCAATTAAAGCAAACGAGGCTACAACGTCTGAACAAATTGCTGGAGCTTTAGGCAATGGTGGTCCCTCACCACGAACTCTTCTTAGGTCAAATAGTATTCAAGAAGAACTGTACACAACATTTTAGATAGATTTCCAGTTTTCTTAACTTATTTATTTTTATGGATTTACCTTTTGCGTTAGTTTTCAGAAAATCGATTTTATCTCTTTTAAAAAAAAATACAAATCATTTTGTTTGTGATAATTTAAACTGTATGAGAGCCGGAAAGAGCAAGTCCCTTTTTCGAAATTGCATGCACGTAGGTTTCATTTATGTTTGAATTAGATTTATCGAAAGAGGCAGGGCTAGAGATTCATCTATTTGAATAACAGTCAACAAATATTTTATTTCTTCGACTTAATAAAATATATAAATTATTGTTTAATCCTTTTTTTTTTCAATTTGATTACAGGTGGCAAAACATTTCTTTAGACTCACAAAATTCGATACAATTAAGTAAAACAAATGGTATTTAAGAGTTTTTTTCTTCTTTTATTATTGCAGAAGTAAATTCACATATTAAATTTTTTTCGGCTTTTGTTTCCATTAGAGGAAAATTCAATAGAACCGCAGAAAGTGGTTTAACCAAATTCAAATGAGTTTTTATCTCTCGAAAAATGAAGACCGTTCTCCTCAACAAATAAATCATTCTGTTTGAATCGGTATTATTTATTTTATTGAAAAAAAACTCAAACAAATAAAAACAAATAACTTCTTAAATAAACTGTTTTTCAGACGGCCAATATTGACTATTTACAATGAAACTGTTAAAAATAAAGTTTTTATCAAAATACACAAAGCACAGGAAAATCTCATCTAGTCTGCTCTCAACTTATTTTCGAGTTTATATAAAGGGTTATGATTCATGAATATGTTTCCGATGCTGACTCACGTCTTTTTAAACAATTTTAACTAAAATATTATTACCTCCGGGCATAAAGGGTCACGTACTCGCGCACCTTGGATTGAAAATCTTTTTTGTCTCGCATATAAAGGTCAGCCGCTTCGCTGTTGAGCGGATCATCAAAGTTTAACAAGTCCTAGAATGAAAGGATTAGGAAAATCTCTCTAATGCATCATAATATTTGTTTGTTAGTTACCGTAAAAAGTGAATTTAAGCCCCATATAACATCCTTGAGGCGTCTCGTGGGTGCCCATCCCAAGCCGTCAATAGAGTTCTGTCGCAGTAGAGATAAACATATGTCGCCATTTACCGATATGTTGGGATGCCAAAGCTTCGTGAGACATTTTGCTTTCGGTGGCTGCAAACAACAAGCAATAGATTTACTTCTCTGCAACACCATCTTAATTTGAGTGGTGCTAGTTATCTAGTATCCCTTACGGTCATGTTGTACTCTTCGGGTATGACAACGCTGAACTTGAATTTGCCATCCTTCCAGAAACCCTCCTCTGGTGATATCACCAAGACAAATTCGGCCAGTACATTTGGATCGGAAAAAAACACCTTGCATGATGTGGGCAGATTTTGTTCCATCTCCTGGACTTCTTTTACAAGCAGGCGGTCACGTATGGAAATGCGCTTGGCGGTTTCATTCTTTGTAGGGCTTAGTGCGTCCTTCTTTAATTTCTTTGTGAGAGTTATCATTTTGGTTTGAGGTTACACTTTGAGTTTTTCTTAAATTAAATTACAGTTTCTGTTCAAATAAATACAATTCTATGTTTGTCAATTAATTAAATAATCACGACACTTAATTTAAATAATTTTTTGCACTTAAGCAGTTTTTAAGACTATTTCTAAATTGATTTGTTCAGTAATCGCAGCATCTCTTGTCCCTAAAGTTTAATAATTCTTGTAAGTTTTGACTTTTGCACTATTTGCAAAGCTTGTATATTTTTTATATATGTTCTATCTGTCACTTTCGTCCATTATATATATACATATATATTAACAGCAACCACTCAATGACGTAATTTGATTTTTTGAAATTAATGGAGTGACTTTATTAATAAAATTTTTAAAACGAATAATGAGAAAATATATTTATTGTATTAGTAGAATTATTGATTGAACGAAAAACATAAAAAATAAATAAATAGTTTTTAAATTTGATAATGAGTTAACGTGATGAATGTCTAAGACTTTTCTTCCTCAGCGCCAAAATTGTACCGCTTCTTTAGACGTTCTCGAATCCAAATGCCTTTAATTAGCTTCTTCCAGTTTCCTAGAACCCTATCCTCGCGCTTCTTTTCCTCTTTCCGTTCAATTTCAGATTGCTCTTCATCCCACGCATCAATTACCAAATCTTTAAATTCCTCACAAATAACAAATCCGTCATAGGTTGGATGACAACTTCCCGCGTGATAATCAAATCCAATCACGGCTGGTGCACAATCAATTCTCAATTTGCGACAAATTTTGTTCATGCCAGGTACTGGAAAAGAGAAAATTGTCTTTTAGAATGAGTCAACCATAAACCAAACTTAATTACTAACATCTTAAGTGCACTGTCTTTTTCGGTAACATGCATTCCTTAAACAGCTCCACATTTCCGTACGCGTTGCGGGGAACTACTCCATCCTCGGCTGTGGGTGGTTCATAGTCTTGCGTCTGCCAAATACCATATATTTCCAGGGGCAAGTTTTTGATCACAGTTTGTGAGCCCTAACAGAATAATCGTGAAACAGAATATGGAAACATTTTTGCGTAAAACAAAAGTTACCCTGTCCCACTTGGGTCGTGCAAGCACAACTTTGTATGGTGATTCCCCCATCTTAACGGTTCGCGCTTGCTTTAGCCACATCTCCCGAGAATGAAGAATATGAACACAATCACGGGCGTAAATTGGTTCACCACGAACAAAACCCAGCGAAGGAGCGTCAGCTGGGTAGATTGCTTCAAACTTTAGTAAGTGACGCTTCAATGCGTATAGGGGATGATTTTTGAATCTGTGACAATAAAAGGGTCATAAATATTGTGTACAAACATTTCTAGTGTATAAGGGCTGGTAGTTACTCTGAAATGGCTGTTGGCAGTGGTTTATCTACATGCAATTTGTTTAGTTCGTCATCCTCATTGACGTCACGTCGGTTTTTAAGTCCCAAATATTGACCAATTGACTTTGCGAACCATTGTTGGTCAACCCTCTGCTTTCGAGTTACAGTATTCCATTGCGGACAATATCTCGCTGACACGTCCTTTACGGTGTTATCATTACTCCACGCCAGAACATACGAAATTGGCTGAGTTGAGGTCTTCTGAAAAGTGCAAGGAAATTCTATTAATTTTGAACTAAAAACTTTACTATTAAATTAACATACCATAACGGAAGCGACGTCGTGCACTTTTCCGCTGAACAAATTGATAGAAATCCATTGTTCCTCTTCTTCGCAGAAAGCTTCAACCCAGACATCCACACAGTTTTCCATTTTCTTTGTTGTGGTACTTGAAGCATCGTCGCTTGATAAAACGCGTCGATCTAAACGCTTAGCCTTTTCCACGAGTTTTGAATGTGGTTTCGATATTTTTTTGGGTGATGGAGCAAAGTCCTCTCCTGAACTGGATTCGTTATTCTTAGGTTTCTTGTTGGACAAAACCTTGCGAGAACGCGCCTTTTTTGAAGTAGATGGACGATCATTGTCGTGATCTCCGCCATCCAATTGAGGAATATCGCGCCGGTCTTTACGTTTAATCTTCTCTTGGGGACGAGGTTTTGTCACATTTTTGGACGACGGTGCAAAGTCATCGTCTGAACTTTTGTTGACATTTGCTGCCTTTGTTGAGTTTTTTAACGCTTTACCGCGAGTCTTCACTGGATCTTGTTTGTTAAAGTGTGGAGACGAAGTACCGTCGGAGAGTTTGAGAGTTTTCGGTGCTGGACACATTTCGTCAGACGCTTTTGATCTTTGAGAAGTTTTTAATGATTTTTTATTATCAAAATTTTGCTTTGATTTTAGGTTTCTATCATTCGTCTTTGCAGCGGATGTTAAAACCTTGTCTTTAGGCCGCATTATTATCGGACTATTCAAATCATGTTGGCCAAAGTGCGGGGAGGAAGTGCCATCCAAACTTTTTAATGCCAAATCAGTTTTATTATTTGCATTTAATTTTAGTGAACTGATTTTTGACATTTTATTTGAATCTACAACTGTACTTACTTTCACCTTACTTTTTGATTCTTTGGCTTTATTTGAACTGGATGCTGTGCTCTTGGATTTTTCCTTAGAATTTAAATTGTTTTCCGATTTTTTTGCAATGGAAGCTGTCGGTTTTCTGTCCTTAGAACGTAATTTGATCGGTGATCGGTACGACACATTCTTTTCAATTAAATGTTTAGCTGTAACGTTTGCAGATTTTTGTGCTTTAGTTGAAACTGCCACAGTTTCTGGCACATCCAACTTCTGGAGAGATTCTTTTAAAGCTTTTTGGTCTGTGTTGTGATTTTTCAAAGCGTCTGGTAGTTTCGGTACTTCTTTTTTGACGGAACTATTGGGTTGGCTGTCTTCCTTCTTTTTTTTAGACAGAGAGCACAACTCACTTTGAGGTGGTCGTATTGGTGGAAGAACCACATTCATTACCAAACGACATTGAATCCCGATTGCTCGCAATAATATTATGAAAATGAGAACAAAGTCCCTCTTGCAAATAGCTTGTTTGGTTTTGATTTGGATACCCAACGAGACAAACAGAGGTGGGCGATTTCGAATCTTGGGATACATTTGGTTGTCCATTATTTTAACGGCTGTGGGAAACCATTTTGCAATCTGCTGAAAGTAGCTGACATTTGTCCGGCCTTTTGGGTAGCAGCTTGCATTTGGAATCAGCTTTAGACAGAAGGACATGAGCGTCGTATTGTTTAAGACGGAGTTTGTGAAATGGCCGTTCTTAATCCAGCAAAGCAGTGCAACCTTATGCAGCACGACTTGGTGATCTTTTTTCGCTTGGTTGATTTTGCGACGAATGCAAGCTTCAAGATCAAAGTCTTTTTTGGGCTTCATTATACTGCTGGGTAGAACAATTTCAACATTTTTCTGCTGATCTTCAATTGCATGATCTAGTTTAAAAATGTAACTTTAGTTGTAGATTTCCGAATAGCGTTTTGTGTTTAAAGAATATTTGACAATTAATATATAAACTGAAAAATCGTAATATTGGCTATCCGTTGGCCGTTACTTAAGAAGTAACGGCAATAGATACGAACAAATGTCTTTTGTTCATTTAATAAAATGCGCTTGGAAATGAAAAGAGTAACAAAAAACTGAACAAAGCTTAAACAATTCACGATATTATTTTCATGTACGAATACAAATTTACGAATTTATTGACAAAAGATAAAAACATTAGATTATTATTGTTTAATTCGTTTACCTTGGACATCTTCCCAGTCAGATTCTGAAGCGCTTTCCTGTTTCTTTCTCTTCCTTACATTGGACTTTGATTTCGGCGGCTCTGTTGATGCTTCGCCCATTGCTAGCAACTGGCTGACATTGAATTCGTCATTTTTGTTCGTGTCATTACTTTTGTAATTTTTCATCTGCTCGGTGGCGGTGGATAATTTCGAGGCAAATGCACCGATTTGATTAACAAGAATCTCTTGATTTGAAGCACAATTAATTGTAGACGATATTTTCGATGCCTTATTGTCATTCGGTTTATCGTCTTTAACTTCTTCAAAATCCTCCTCTGATGAATTGCAGCTTGGCATACCAGCGTTGCAATCAAAATCGGGCACAGCCGTTGAACTCTGTTCGATAGCTTCCTTCATACCCATTTGTATGGATTTTAAATCAATTGACTTTGGATCAACCAAATAATCATCACCACTGCTATCGGAACCAGAAGATTCTGAGTACTTTTTCCCCATTTCCTTTTTGCGTTTGGCTTGCGACTGTTTTAGAATTTTTTTCAATCCATCTGGCAATATTTTTGGATTCTCCACAACCTTTGGAGGAGGACGATATTTGTTGTAGAGTTTGTTACGTAGAGACTGGTTCAAACGCTTGCGCTTAGGAAGTTCTATCTCTTTTTTCTTGGATCTGTTGTAAGGTGCCGAACAAATTAATAGTGGATTGAAAAGTTGTATGCTATACTTACAAATTGGATGATGCTCCTTTGTTCTTGGGTCCAGAATCTGAATCTGACTCGGAACCTTTGTCGGCCTTGGAAGGTACCCACTCATCTTCACTGGCAGAAAATGCCTCAGCCTCTGAACTCTCCTCAAAATATTCCTCCTCGTCAGACATTCCAAATGTATATAAACTCAAGTCACTAAGTATGATGTGATTACGCTTTCTTGAGGCAAATATAATGATAAACAAAAAATTGTGAAATTCGACTAATACAGCGCCATGTGATAAACAATTAGTAATGGCTACATATATAACATATTGTTCTAAGGCGGACTGACAGCGGGTCTCCGCCGCTATATATATATATATATATATAATTTATGTTTTTTGGCGGGAGCGCATTTTATAACATAATATATATATGTACAAACAAAACAAAACCAAAAATATATGTTCCAAGAGTCCACTATATATATATTATTATGAACAAACAAAATAACAAGCGATTTACATATAATATATATGACTCTTTGACATTAATTGCATATATATATAATATTTAAAAATATATTTCGCCCAATATTTTTTAGTTAATTTTTAATTTATTAAAATTAAATGTTTTATTTCGTCATGTATTTTATTGCAGATCTATTAAAGGACACAAATTTTAAACTTTATCGCGCATTTGTGGTTTTTCTATTTTGATTTTCAATTAAAAAAAAAAACGATCTAAAATATTTTGTTATAAATTTATTTTACAGAATATATATTTGATGAAAAATTTGCCAAATAAATTGGATTGATAAATACATAAATTTCATTTGAATGAACACAAAATAAGATACCTTGAGATATTGTTTATATAAAATATTTATATTTTCCTTCTGTTATTATCATTAATTAAATTATTATTTGTTGGTTAAATAAATAAAAAAAATTTTTAAATAAAAATAAATAATAACAAAAGCATTAAGTATATGTTTTATATTTTTATATGTTATATATTTTAAAATGCTAATGTCTATATATAATACAATAAAGTAACGGTTTTTGTTGCAGGGTTTTTTTTATTTCCCAGTTAAATACCACAAATACTTAAAACACAGTTTGAAAAACATTTAGTTTCCTCGCCAGACAAATAAAAATCAGTTTAATAAAATAATAAGTGACAAACGCATTACAAATTAACAATAAGAGATTAACGGTTCTTCTTGAGGAATGGAGAAGTAAGTTAAAACTTTTTTTTGAATCACTTAACTACTAAAGGTCAACCACCTGTATATGTAACTGCAATAAAAGTTCGCGCTTTGCCGCTATAAGGTCGCCACTTATATGCGGGTTTATTGTTTAATATTAAATATATAATAATATCCGTAGTATATTGTACGTAAGTATTAACGCGTATATCGTGAATCGTGACGTCAGAGGGATATACCATATGAGTACTGTATAATAATAATAATAATAGCACCACATACACATGAAAATTTTACATGCCGCGACGCGACGCGACGTGCCGTCAGCGGTGCAGTCAGCAGCGTGTGTTATATGATGTGATATATAGAAGAATATATAATATATAGCGTAAGATGTTGCGCGCGCACTCGCTTTTTTGGCAATTGCGATCGATTTTTCTTCATTCTTAAATTTTTTTTTGAACTAATCCAGTCAGATTTCTTAGTGGCCATTGTCATTTGTGAATAGTTTATCTGCAACAGAGTGAACAAAATGAAAGAATTTGGTGTGTGTTCAGTGCAATCAACAAACGTCTTATGAACTTGTTGTGCATGGACAGGACATTGACTTAGCTGGCTGCTCTGGCAACTAATAGAAAACAATAATAATACTTTAGCTGACACGCAAATTTGTCATGCCCGTAGATTAAACTTCAGCAAGACACCTCCATTTGAGACTTGGAAAAAATTCCCCTACAGCTGCAAGACACCAACTCATGACAACACCAACTTTAAGCATAATGTTGCCAGCACACCAAAAATTGTGAGTATGCTCATTTGTTTTTGCCATTGCACAATGTCAAATTATCATCCAAAATTATTCGTAAACATCTGACAAATCAATACCTGAATAGGTGTGCTGACTGCTGAGATCAAAATATGTGCATGTTCTTAGTAGTGGTGCATCTTTATAGCAAGAATTCCGCTGTGCGATATCGGGTTTAACCCAAGATTCTAAAGTTTTATTAGAAATCACAAAAAGTCAGCTTCAGCTTCAGAATATACTGCCAAAATATTGCTATTTGCATATTGTAAAATATTATAATATGCTGTTAGTCTTCTGTGCCTTATAAAAGACAACAATACTAATGCGCGGGCGCAAATTTTAATTCACCAATCCACATTATTAGAATTTGTTTTATTATTTGTGGAAAGGTCTAAGTGAGGCCAAGGCAAGGAGAGATTTTCCATTGTACCAGTCTCATCCTTACTAGATCTCTAGCTTCAAGTATGGTTTTTAAAGGCAATTTTTTTTTTTAAATATTGTCCTTTGGGTGCAAAGGATCGTGAAGTGGCATACAATTTTCTTCCCTGCTCCAAGTATGGGCAAAGGAGTTTAAAGTATGTTGCCCTCCTTGGTCTTGGTGCATTTATCCAGTGCTTGAAATGATCATACGCTCCTTGCTCCCGGATTAGATTATTGAAACATGTTTCCTCTACGATTTTTTTTGCATTCCGAAATAAATTATGACGTGCAATAATCTAAGATAATGGCTGTTAGGATTGCCTGGCTGTCACTGAGGATAAGTATCCTTAAGTCTGGCTCTTGACTTTTTTTTACAATCAAAACAAAAAAAACAATTTTTTTGCCCAGGAAAGACCAGACAAAAAAAAATGACAAAACGTTTAAGAAGTGACACTTACAAATGCTCATTTAAATAATGAAATCAAATTATTTACCGTTAATTCATAATAATTAATAAAGAATAAGTGTCTAAAATGTCTTTTGCTTAATTGTATTTAAAATGTTTTACAGGAATCTTTGAATTAAAGTTATGAAATAAAATGTAAGGCTAGTTGTAACGGTATTTTTATATTACATTTTAACTATGTAAAATTAATTCCTTAATTAAAATATAATTTTTTTCGTTATTGTTTTTATGCAAATGAGTTATGAAATTTTACTTACTTTTTATTAACTAGTGACTCATGTGCAAAATTAGTTTTCTGCTCGACATATTTTATCTCGGGCTTGCCCACGCTCGTGCATTTAAAATATCATGGCAAGGACATTAATTATAAATAAATTGTTGTCATATTCATGATTAATTACAATTAATGCACAAACATCTTGAGCTTTATCGTTGTTTGCATAAATATTCAACTTTGTTGAATTGTCTAAGAAATGTAACATGTTGAATAAAGGATTTTCATAAATAAAATAAAATTGTGTTCTTTTAAAGTTAATTTACGTTTTGGGAATAATAATCCATTTTTATAAAAAAAACAAATTTTCTATTTTATTTTAGCGAAATCGACTGGTAGCATTCTCAAAAACCAATCAAACTAAGATCTACCCTGTTCTTAATCGAATTAGGTAAATATTTTTTACAAACTTCATGTGTCTTATTTTATTTTAGTGAAAATTGAACTTAACGTTTTTTCGTAGAGGGCCCAACCATTTTAAAATCAGACAGCCATTTGAAAAGTCTTTCGATGGCAATCAAAGTTTTCCGCGTGTGGCAAAATCCAAAGTTAGACCACGGCATCAGGTAAATTTTTCGCCGGTCGCCACACCAGTACACAAGCGTCAATTGATAATGGAGAAAATTCGAGGTACTTAAGATGACTTAATGCAATTATCCCAAAAATCTTGATTGTTGCTTTGTATTGGACTTTTCAAGCAGTTGATGGCGCGAATGGGCTTCGCTTTACCCCGAGGCGCAGTAAGGGTTGCTTCACGCCTGGAACTGGCTCTCCATTCAGTGGATCATTTGTGGCGTCTGCATCGGAATCTTTGATGCGCATACCAAAGTCGGGAATCAATCCAAACAAAGCAGTTTTCACAATCGACTCAAAGACATCAAAGATTCTTATTGTCAACCACAACGCGTGTCAGTTGCTCGGCTACACACCGAGAGAGTTATGTGATCTGCAATTTTCAAATTTGTTGACAAACAAAAATAAAAGTCATGTTTCTGCGTTGGCAGAAGGACAACTCAACAGCGAAGACGGAACAATGGTGCTCCTTAGTGGAAAGGTAAGTCACTCAACTTTCTTAACAACCATAAACTGAGAGGCATTCTTTGTCAGGTGGTTGAGATGAACACCAAACAAGGCACCAGAGTGGCTGTTTCTTTATGGATTCGTCAAATCGATGCGGATGGACGATGCCTGGCCGTTGCCGAGCCTGTGGAACGTAGGGTTGGTCAGCTCGTCATTGATCGCAATGGGTTAATTGTGTCTGCCGATTACGAGGCACAATTACTATTTCAGCTTGACTTTGCTGATAAATTTAATGGCATTGACGTGGCTACTTTGATTCCGGCAATTCAGATTCCAGACGGTGACAGCAGTGTCATTGCCAAGCACATTCGCAAGCAGAAAGCCACTGGCAAGACGGCTGACGGTATATCGTTTCCGCTCTGTCTAATGATTGCCAATCAAGAAAATTGCGGAGACACTACTGACAGTGGTGTATCTAATAACAGCACTCATCTTTACACTGTAACAATTTGGGTGTTTCAGAACTTGAGCGGTTTGCTTGTGATTGACGAAAACGGATTCATTGAATCGTGTAACCATCATTTTTCAATGTTGATGTTTGGCTATGCGCAAAATAAAGTACATGGCCAACATATCACTGCGATTGTGCCCAATTTTGGCCAGGATATAGATTACCTGGGATACAGTCGAAGCCGAAATGCCACCAACTCTTCGCTGGATAACGATGAATCTGAAACTGAAACTGATCCAGTTTATATGGACGAAATGCCATATGTGTCCAACATCGACAGCAATCCTGATGAATCGAAACGGACAAGTGAAGCTGCTCAAAATATATCATTGGACTTTACCACGTCGAAAACAGCAGCCAGTGCGTCGAATCAGACATTCGAAGATGTCAGTGGCTGGTCGAGTATAATTGATTCATCGAATACCGAATCAAAAGATCAAATGGCCGAACCCAAAGCGCCGATTATATCCAAATCTATGTCGGACCATGTGCTCATCACAGAGAACAGGGAAAACAACAAAAATCTTAACAACACAATCAGCTGCTATAGCAACATTCGTGCCCGCAACTCGATCAATTTTGACCGAGAGTCCGATCATTGTCCCTTGCTTGGGGTTGGTGAAATTGATCTGCTAACACCTGTCAATGAATCCGACGTGCAAGGTTATTTATCGCAAAATGCCAAAAGTGTTTTTCCGTCAAGCAACTCAAACTGCACTAGCAGCCAATTTTATAACACTAAAGATATAAGCGCCGCCCTCAAAAGTCAAGACACATCAATGGGCAACAGTCTGTCCAAAGAGTCGTCATTGCAATGTTTACTAGCAACTCCTAAAAACATTGCAATGGGTGACATCGATAAGGATGCAATGAACATGGTAACGTCAACGCCAGATGTCCGAAAAATGTCTGATTTTACAGATCAGGCGCAACTGTGCCAACAACAGCAACTGTGTCCACAGCCAACACCATCCCAACAACAGCCGCCAGCACCTCTTTCAATTGAATACACCGACGGAAAGTACAAAGGAGAGGCGATTCATTCCGATGGCAACATCATCGATATTTTGTACACGATTTCTAATCAAATGCTACCCTGTGGCAGGAACGTGTATTGTGTGTGGATCTGCCGCGATCCTGACACTGAGTATGAGGCTGATGATGAGGGCAAAAACCAAAATCTTACACTGACTTTCAACAGCGTGAATAGCACGGTTGAGAATTCTCTCGGCCAAGCTATCAAACACACAGCAGCGCAAAACTCAAGCCGACCCAATTCCGTGTCCCTAATGTCGCAATGTGAGGAAGATCAAATAAGCGGCGACTTCAGCAAACAATACACGACACTGAAACAGATCGGCAAAGGAGCGTACGGCTATGTCAAAATGGCTTATCGTAACAGCGATCGACTGCTTGTAGTCACCAAATTTATTTTGAAGGACAAACTGACGCCACAGTTTATGATTGTCACGGAGGACAAACGCGAAGTTCCCATGGAAATCTACTTGCTGTCGACAGTGAAACACCAAAATATTGTATCAGTTTTTGATGTGTTTGAGAATGAGAAATTTTTCCAGCTGGTTATGGAGAAGCACGGTTCTGGCATGGATTTATTTGAATTTATTGACAGACGTCCAATGATGGATGAGAAGCTAGGCTGCTATATTTTTCGACAGATTGCCAACGCCGTTGAATATTTGCACTCGCTCAACATTCTTCACAGAGACATCAAGGACGAAAACATAATAATTGATCAAAACTTTCATGTCAAACTGATTGACTTCGGCTCTGCCACGTTTATGGAGGAAGGCAAACTCTTCTCAACATTCTATGGTACTACTGAATATTGTAGTCCCGAAGTGTTGGCGGGTAACAAGTACGCTGGGCCAGAGTTGGAGATGTGGTCTTTGGGGGTGACTCTGTACGTCCTTATGTTCTTCGAGAATCCGTTCTTGGACATCGAGGAGACGTTGAGAGCGTCTCTCGCCATGCCGCACAAAATAAGTACTTCGTTAGAGCGTCTTTTACTATCTATGTTAGACAAAAATCCAAAAACTCGCTGCACGATGAAACAATTAACGGCAGACCAATGGATAAATCAGGACATCAATCCTGCAATGTTTAATTTTGCCTGGATTGTACCATGTGAGCAGCACGAAGCAATCCCTGAAAAGTATTTCACTGGGCAACTGTACTCAAGCACGACCGCACTATCGACCACTTCCCCACACGATAGTTTATCTTTGGCAGACGAAGATTCAATGATTGACGGCGACGAAGTTGAAGACGAAGAGGACAATAGTTTGCCATCGCAAGACGATCTAAACTGTGATAAATGTGGAGGTAAGAGCAAAATAATGGCTAAACATTAGCAAGAAACTAACTAATTTTGTTTGCAGAAGGAGAGACGGGCGGAAGCCAGGGCAGTGCAATTCATCAGCTGGACCTGACGATGGGTTCAATGAAGCTGTCACATTCGGATGTTGTTGACCATACGTGCGAAAAAAATTGTACCTGCCAGCCTTTAGGTAAACTTGTAAAAAGTGCCGCCAAGAAATCATCACTAACTATGTTGGCGACAGCTGAGAATAGCAAAAAGTTTCCCATTGCAACACGTAACAGCGTCATGTTTGGCAGTAGTTCGAATCCAATATGCACCAATTTGTTTGTGAATTCACCGTTTGACGAACCGCTTAATGTTCTTATTAATTCCAAGGTACCATACGCGTATCCCAGCCGGTCACAGAACTTGTTTATCGATTTCAGTGTAAACCAGCCAGCCAACGTTCAGCCTAACGTATCCGCGCAATATCTAGGTAGCATTAGCTGCAATAAATGCGATTGCAACGCCAAGAGATGCATCCCCGATCAGTTAGGCATTGCTTACAAGGCAGAGATGTCAAATAGCTTTTCTGATTCGCACATCAGTGCCCCTGCTTTTGAGGCCCAGCCTAGCTTATCCAAATCGCAGCAAGACATTCGCAACGGCGACTTTGGCTATTGCCTGGCCACTTCAACGCTGATTGAAAGCACATCGTTCAAAAACGGCGACACATTCGGATTAAATGTGCTCTCCAAGTCAGAAAACAACATAACAGAGAACAAAGTGTCGAACCAATTGGCTGTGTACGACGTGGCCAGCCTCAACAATTTGAATGCCACCGAGTTGTTTCCAAATGCCGCCATGAATGACTTGTCAAAGAATCAAGTGCTAAACAGAATTTCTGAATGCGACATCAGAAATGATTGCCAATTACTGGCGCTGGACAAAGACAGACGGAATCTTTAAGACGTGCCTAGCATCGGCATCAGCACACTGTTCTTTTAATCTTCAATTAATTTATCGAAGCTCAAGTTTCGCATCTGCATTTTACCACAAAACCAGTTTTTGGTTCAGGACGTTTTTTACCAAAGTCTTCAATGGTGCTTGATGATTTTTTATATTTCCTTTTGAATATTTCTTAAGTTTAAATTTACTTCAGTATTAACAATTGAAAATATTTCATTATGCATTCTTCTTCTCCGTCCATTCCCAACTTTTACACTGATAACATTGCGCATCTTCAAGTGACGAATGTTTGCTTTTAGTAATTGCGGTTTGTGTTTACGTATGTTGCCGTATTGTCTTTTATTTGTTTTATATATTTGTAATTTGTTTTATTGTTAACTTTGAACTATAAGGAAGCTACTAACCTATTTATGTTGGACTAACACGTGTACGAAACACGCGAAAAGAGTCAAATTTGAATGATATCATTCCCTCCCTTCGCCTAGGACTGGATGTTGAGACCGGAAAGGAGGAAAACGGTTGTAAGACAAATTGTATGCCGAAACTAGCCGATAGCGACGAACGCAAGACAAATTGTTCTTTTGAGATTATAAGTATCCAAGATATGGACAATTATGATGACGATAGCTGGGAGGATTTTGATGACTAAGGAAGGTAATCTCGATGTCAATGGTTGAAAAGTGTGGATTTTACGATTTCTCACAAATAAATTTGATCTACAGATTAATTAGTGGTAATTATTATTTTTAATCCTTTTTACCAAAATTACATATTAATTCATTTTGTATACTCGTAGTGGTTGTAGAGTCGTAGAGCAGACAATATCTATTTTTATATTAGACGATTTGATTCTGTAGTAAAAACAATTCAAACGTAGTGGTGCCAAAGATTGTGTTGAGTAAAGTATTAAAGAAGCAATTGTGCGAATAAAGTCTAATCAAATGTAAGTGTGCTTTACCTTTCTGCAGGAAATAACAAAAAAGTAGCGGAAAATTGTAAAATAATAACGACCTAACGTTTATCTTAAATGCAATGGCACACCTCAAACAATTTACTGAATTCAAGAGATTGCACTTAGCCGGCACAGAATTTATAAAACAAAAAGAAGCCAAGGTCATCGTTATTCTTATAACTTTTAATTGAATTTGCAAGTGGTTTTCGATCTTAGATGCACCTTATTAAGTCGGTATGACATTTTTAAGATTAGAAATGCCTCTAGAGTTTTAAAGGTTTTAGAGATTCTTGCGTAAACTTTTACTGTTGACGATTATTTCATTAATCACGGAATTTTAACAATAACTATCTGCAAATTCTTTAGACTTGTTCTTAAATTGAGTAGTTTTGACAGTCCAAATAAAGACAATAGCCATGTTAGGTCCCAAATGAATTTTTTCCATCAATTGTTCTATCGCTAAGTTTAAGTAGTTGGTATGAGACAATTCAGCCGTTAACACCTCTTTGTTGCGCCAAACATTCGCGATTTTAGACTTTTTATTTGTTTCACAATATATAAACTAATTGCTTGATTCTCATTCATTGTCAAGTGTTGATAAAAGTGCCTTTTTAGTTTATCTTCTGAACATTTTATTAGTAAAATTTATTACAAATAAACACACAGTGAGGGAGTATTATTTGGACATTTTAGTTTATAAATGTAAATAAGAAATGCTGAATAAAATATATATATATAGAAATGTAGTCGTATGAATTTAGCCTCCCAAATGCTCCTCGATGTACTGGTCGATGATCATTCGGTCGCGCTTAGTCAGATACTGCAACGTATTCATGAACTCGACAAACTGCGGTGGCTTTTGGAAAGTACCAACATTGTCCTTGGACGCCAACGCGAGCACATCCAACATCTGCAGAAGCGCATAAACAGCCTTCTCGTCATGTACTCCCAAATACTCTACGAAGCCCTGGTATACATCTACAGCCAGCTTCAGAAAGTCAGCATTTCCATCGGGACTCATTGGATAGATCGTGTTCTGCAATATCAGCTCGGCTGTACTTAGGCGCAGCAAATTCTGTTCGGTAGTCTGTGTGCAAATCTCCTCGTAGATAGCTACCATTTCATAGTATTGAAGATTCGCCAGTATTCCTACAACAACACCGATTGATGATGACTTACGGCTAAATTCGTGTTGACTTAACGTACCTGGTTTTTGGATGACCGACTCCGTTAGCTGCAGCAGCGGCAAGAGCCAATTAAAATTGAGAACAGCTCCGCATCCGGTGCACTTCAGCTCGAATGGACTGAAGTGATAGCGCCACCAAAATCGTTCAGACTCAGTGATGGTAATCAGCTTCTTGCATTTTATATTTGGACATACATAAGTGTGGTATTTTTTCTAGAATTAAAACAAAGTTAGTCAGTCGTTGTGCTTTAGTATCATCCACGGATCGGTTACATGCTCTTGATCGTTTCCTTTCTTGCATTTGTTGCAGTCACAAGAGAAGCAGTACTGTTTGCGCAAAATGACCTGTCGCTCCACTTCATTTGTCAATTTATAGTGTGGGCCGTAGCAATTGAGCACCTCCTCCGAGGGCTTGATGTCACGCGTAGCTATCAATGTCAGTTTTGTGCCCTCGAATTTGTTCTCAATATTTGGATCACACGAGTGATTAAGTGTGCTGATAGCGGGATAGAGAGCGGTGAAAATTCGATCATACTTAATCGATGTGTGCAGCTCTCCAGCGGGAATCCTAATGCCAGCCTGAAATTCTCCCACAGGACGCATACCTGTGATGGCATGTCCGTTGCAAATCAGTTGGCCCATGTGACGCATTATGAGAGCGGCCACAACCAATTCCCAGTTTTCCTGTGCCATGATTTTACTACATTTGGCTGGTAGGTGTTCAAAGAATTGCGTAAATCGCTTCAAATACACTGTTTGCATGGCCGCCGTCTGAAAGACAATGACATGTTAGACCGTGAAGCTCCCTAGATCGAATCAGTCCACAATTACCAAGGCGTACATGAGGCAGTTGTCATCTTTTATTTTTGAGTAGTTTGTGACAAGCCGCAGAACCCGACTGTAGTCATCTCGACTGGGGTCGCCACCCTCAACGATCTGGTTCCACACGGAGAGCGGATTCGATTTTCGAGCCGGTATGCGGTCGATGGCGCTTCGTATTCCTGTGAGGAAGCATCGTGTGGACAAATGTGAGATTCCGATTTCTTCCCACAACCGGATTCGGTAGGCCTTGCACTCATACTGGTGAATAGCTTGGTGATTTTCCCGACATTTGATGCTGCAGTAAAATACGAAGCGGCATTCAGTGCACCTACAAAGCAGACAAACGTTATTTCATAAACTTCTACTCTGTTTCAGGACTACTTACAAAAAGGGTATAATATAAGTATCAGCACAGCAGTGGCAATCAGACTGGGCATTTCCATGCGGTACAGGAACAAACGCAAAGGCTTTATCCACAATAATTTCGGTATTGATCGGTATGAACTCCCGCGCCACAACGTGACGACCCTTCTTCGCCGTGTATTTCCTAATCAAATGATAATGTTGTTTTTAAGTTAATTTAAACTTTATAGAAATTGTTACTCAATCAGTTTAGATCTCGCCGGTGGTGGTTCAACTGGTTTGGTTGTTGTTTCAGGCTGAGCTTCCAGTGACTCAAGCTTCTTCTTATACTCGGCCACTGAAAATTCATTATTTTAAAACAAAACTCTAATTAAGTGTATATAATTAGTTACATTTGGATATGTCAATCGGAGACTTGATATTTCCCTTGATGTTTTCCTCCTCCAGCTCAGACACATGCACTTTAAGTAGCGCAAAGTTGTTCATTTCAAATGCGCATTGGGCCTGTCTCCAGTACAAACGCAGCGGATACTGGTAGTTGAGCTGCCTGGCTATGATACAGTCATCATAAGCTGCTCCCAAGTACTGGCAATTTTGATAAAACATTAACATAAATGTATAACAACAATATTGCTAACATACATCTTCACGCTTCAACTTTAAAATTGATGCAGCCCGATTGGCATGAGCTTGTGCCATTGCAAGGCTGTTTGTGGGCGCCGTTCTTATGGCATTGGTGTACTTCCTTGTCGCCAAATATGCATTATCTTTCGGATCGTTGTCGGCAGACTTCAGAATTGTGTTTCCAGCCTCGCGATAGTTATTTGAAGCTTGCTCATTGATGATATCAATTTGTTCCAGAGTGTCGAGCCAACAGAAATACACGTTCCTAAAAAAAAAATTATTATATACGCACAAAATGGATACGCATTTCAGTTGTTCTTACTGCATCCCGTCAACTGCATAAAGATGCTGCGCTGAAGTAATTTCATGTTTAAATCGTAGTTGATTCCGGTCAAACAATCCATCTTGACGAGCTAGCAAACTGATGAAATCATCCCATTTTGAACCCCGCTCTTGTTCAGGTTCCATATTTGTAAACGTTTTTTTTTTTCAAAGTTCTTCTCCAGTAACTGCAAGGACCACAAGAAAACTGTTTAAATGATTCCTATTGGATTTAAATTTTTTTTTATATTAAGAAGCGCCCACAGCTGTTGGATTTTTCTAGATTTTTTGCGTTCTAACAAAGAGATTCACTTTCATTGCAACACATCACTTCAGTTTTCGAGGCTTTGTTCAACATTGAAAAAAAAGGAAAAGAAAACTAACACGGGATTTATTGTAGCAAGGACATTCAGACATTAAAACCTTAATTTTACTTAAAACATAATTGTCTTAAATGAAAATCTACCTATATCCAGAACCTTGCGATTTGAAAGCAGTGCGCCGGTGCCGGTGAGGACGAGCAACAATTTCAGCTTACAGCTAGCAGCTTATGTTTTTATTTTAGTCTTTTGAAAATATTCCTTAATTTATTCTTATTATATATACATAATATAATCCTCAATTCTTCTGCGCGGTAGATAACGCGTGCCAAAATTCAAATGCCAAAATCATGAAACTTGAAGGCGCGCGTTGAAACTGGAAATATAATTATATTATATATTATATACCATTGGCAGAAATATATAAAATGTAAGGTACATATGTATTTGATTATTAAATAAGAACAGGGTGTTTTAATTATTGTCAACAATTTTTGAAAACCGCAATTTTTAAACATTTTTTAAAATAAATTATTGTAAATAAAAGTACATTAGAACATTTGTTAAATATCAATAATATTTGTTATATTTTCTAAGAAAAAAAGTGACAATTTACAGCTAAAGTTATATGTGACATATGTAACTTATTGGAAATGGAAAATAATTTTACCACAGCTTATCAGAGAAAATGATTTCCTTGAAAATACTGTCCTGTTTGTCGGTGCTAACCATAGATTTTCTAGATTGCATTGCGTCCTGGACTTTTTCCCTGACCTCAGCCGCTTTAAAGTCATTTCTAATGTAAAACAAGCGAACGAGCTGGTCCTCGGTGAGCGACGGGTAATTTCCCAAAAGTGTGTGCAAGTCTAAAACAAGCATTTCCACGTCACACGTTAACAAGTTTGCCAGCATTGGGATCAAATCTATTGGGGTGTCCTTTTTCATGATATTTGGTGCAATTTTGTCAAAGAAGTTCCGAATTTGACGCGACTCCTTAACAATCTTTTTCGAAATAACATCACACTCCTGGCGTGCTTTGCTTATCCGCTTCGACAGCATTGCCTTGATGTAGCGCTTGGTGACCATTCGCTGCCCCTCATTAATGACATACTCAAAATTGACAGTCCGCAAATGATTGTAATCTTGAAAGTAGTCCTCGAGTGTCACACAAATTGTGTCCACTGAAATAGTGGAGCCCATCCACTTGGCGGTAAACATCTCGTTAAAGTGTATTTCAAGATCAAGAAACGCTTCATCCAGCAGAAATGAGGCAGCTTCGTCGCGCAATGCTTGGAACGTTCTCAACAATTTCTCAAACTCCTCATAGCGATCCGTTCTTGACTTTGGCCAGTACAATTGTTTCACTTGAGTTGCCAACTCAATTATTTGCTGGCAATTGTTCACTATTGTAATCATGTGCTGAGTGAAAAAGGGAACTTGACTTCTGTCCTTGAAGTGGCAGTCTTTGAACTCGACAATGCCTGCCCGATAGTTCTGTCCGAATTTGGATATTTGTTGAATGCTTAGGACCAGCGCATTGAAAGTTAAATCGTTGTGGATAGTATTGGTAACTTGTAGATTCTGATCAATCATTTGGAAGATGATAACAGGTGCAGAGGTGTGGTAGAACTTATCTTGATCATCCTGTTCGGGAAGATTGCCACTCTGCCAGTCCTGTTTTTCAGTTTCCAGAGCCTTTGTCATCCAGTGTTCGTAGTTGCGTTCCATATTCTGAATAGTTTGCAAAAAAAAAACAAAATGGTAAAATGTTGTTCATTTCTAGTACAAGCGAAATTACCTTCAGATACTCATTTTTAAGCTGTTCAAGAAGCTCCGGCTTTATTAATGGACCCACTTTTGATAAATCCACGCTCAGCTCCGGATGTGACATCATTTCTGGCCCTGGATACGTATTCATCACCCACGACAAAATCGACACGTACTCATTTCCTTCCAGCCCATTTTGAGCTATTTCTTCAAGCTGTTAAAAGTAAATTGAATATTAAAAGAATCCTTAATATGGAACAATCTCCAATACTCACGTATCTTGACAAAGCTTCGTGGTAAAAATCTACATAGTTTTCGAAAATGTTGTAGTGGGCCGGAAAGCAAGGAACACAAAGAGTTTTAACTACTCGCAAATCTTCCAAAATAAATTGCCTCGTCAATTCAAGATCGCGAACCAACCACATTTTGTTATCGGTTCTCTCCTCCAACTTAGAGCCTTCAATGCGTTGAGTGACGGCAGAACGAAGAACCTCCATGGCCAGTTTCCGCCATTGCTTTGGTCGTCCAGGTGGCAAAAATCCCGACTGTTTTTTTTGCTGCAACCAATTGAGTTGAATCAAACGGAATTACAATTGATAAGTTAACCTACTTGTATAGCAAAGCCGTCTGCCTTTTCTTCTCTTTCGATGATGCGAAGCGCTGTCACAATCACAGTTGGTTCTTTTCTGACAGTGTTAAGCGTGCGACTCAGTATAAGTCGTATTTTCCTTTCCAGCTCCTGTGAGACGTTTTCCACTTTTTCGAAATATCTCTTTAGTGTTATTTTGTCGTGGGCGTACTGTTTCGGCAACTTGTGCAGCTCGAACAGAAGATCATCACGAGAGTTCTCCAAATCAGATAGGCACTAAACAGAATACTCTCATTACCGAGACCTTCCAAAGTAAAAATATTTTTTATCTTACCTGGTGGGCGTGCAGAAGCTTGTCTTCTTCGATCCATTGCATTGTTTTGGTGACACTTGATTGTACAGTAAAAATATGCTTTAGGTTTTCCATTGCCGTTGCGTATTGAGAATGCTTAGCATTTTCCTCTCTAACAGGTTCTAATGAATCGTATATCTGGGGAACATCTTGGATGAGGGTGTCAACGTCTTTCAACTTTTCATTGATATCTTTAATTTCCACTAAACAGGACTCCAGCTGTTTGAAGCCAACTCTGACACCATCCAATTGGTTTTGCATTGCTGTCTTTAACATTGCTTCAACGGACGCCTTCTTTCGCCCAACTCGATGCTTGTACTGGTCCACTTTTTCCAGTTGTCCGGGTCGCTGTAACATGTTTTTAATATCTTTGATTGCGGCGCGCTTTGCATCTGCCTCCAATTGTGCCAGCTCCATCTTGACAATATTGATTCTCTAAAATCAAAATCTTTAAGTTAATTACGCCCTCAATTAACTAAACAATTCCACAAATCAGCCTTTTTTTGCTTTGATATTCAAATAATTTTTTATATTCTATTGCTGTGTCATATATAATTGTCAATCTTCGAAAAGTGTGACTTTAGCAGAATCGTGGTGAGCAGATACAATGTGGTGAGTTTTTGATACTCGATTTAAGAATAAACAAATTACGATAATTAATGCTTTAATTAAAATACAATAAAATTAGTTTGTAAAAATAGTTCATTCGACTACCAACTCAATAAAATTAACAGCAATTAAAAATACAAAGTCGTTTGTTTTGCATTCGAAGTTGATATTATTTCAGAAAAACTATTAAACAGCGGCAGCTATAGGTTGGTGTATATTTTAAAAAAAAATTTAAATGTATTAACTGATAAAACAAGTTTGAAAAAATGCCTTTACTGATTATTCAATTAACAGAACGGATTCACATTTATAATTAATCTTTTGTATCTGTTTAAAAATAAATATTTTTATATATTAGACAGGATAACAGGAGAATAACAAATTTGTTGTCTATAATAACTATTCTTCTATTTAATTGTTATTTATGAAAGTTATGATGTACAGAATCATAGTTAATTTTAGCAAAAGTCGTAAAATGCAAATTATGAGATTAATGTTATGACCCGATTTTTTTATTAAAGTCTTTGTTGAAGTGTTAATAAAAATTTAAGAAAATGATAGCAATTTAAAGTGCCAATGTAATTCACTTCAAAACAGAGAAGGAAAATCACCCCAATAAAATTATAGTTGAACATAAAAGTAGATTAAAATGAAACGGATTGTAACTGTATCTATAACGACTTTTATAAAATCTAAATATATGTTTAATCAGCGTCTCGCAACAAATCATTTAAATATTTGCTTTACCGATTAAATATGGTCAGTCGAACACTAATCGTGGTCCAAAGTAGACGAAAGTAGGAGTGTTTAACAAGTTCTTGAAATCATGGCATTTAAACGTAAGGAAAACAATATATTATTTTGAACTAATTAAAAACGTCTTAATTTTAGTAGGTTTTATAGTTGTGAGTTTGTTGGTGATATGGCGCGTGTCTGCGTCGCCTGAAGTGGAAACGTTATCAAAAGGATTGCAGAAATTTTCTTCGCAGTTCTACCAGGTTCTTAGTGAAAATCCAATTAAAAACAAAATCGCTCATGCTTGTGTCTTTCTTGCAGACGGCAGCAAAACAAACCAGCGGCAACATCGTAACCTCTCCTTACTCCGTCCAAATGGCATTTCTGCTCCTGCTGATGGGCACCAAAGACCAAACAGCCGACGAAATAAAGCAAGTCTTTGGTTTGAGTGCACTTTCTCGCAACGAAATCGAAGCCGCCTACTCCAAGTACCAAAGTTCTTTCACTGGGAACAATCTGTTGAAAGTGGCTAACAAGATTTACGCATCCCAAATGTTCACCTTGAAACCGTCATTCGTCGAAATCGCCACGAAAACCTTCAAATCTGAAGCGACGACAATCGATTTCGGACAAAACGTTAAAGCCGCCGAAGAAATAAATAGTTGGATTGAGAGCCAAACGAACGGCAAGATTAAGGATATTGTCAAAGCAGCAGAGTTTTCCGCTGACACCGTGGCTATAATAGCAAACGCCATTTACTTTAAAGGTGAATGGGAGAAGCAGTTCAAACCCGAGAACACCGAACCAGAGCCATTTTGGATCAGCGAAACCGAATCTATAAATACGAATACAATGAAGTCTTATGGAACTTACAAAATTGGACGATTTAATAATTTCATGGCAATTGAGTTGGACTACAAAGACTCGGACATATCGATGATGATTTTACTGCCACATAATCGTACTGGAATTTCTAATTTGGAGGACGATTTGGTCAACATTGACATTTTCGATATTTCTAAGAACATGATCGAAGTGCCCCTCTATCTTTATATGCCGAAATTTAAAATTGAATCCGAGTTGGAACTGATTAAAATTTTCAAGCTGGTAACTATAATACTTTTTATCAGCAAAACATCTAATTCTGTGTGGTAATTATTTGAAGATGGGAGTTGAACGAGTTTTTAGCGGTCGGGCTGAATTCGATATGTTCCATATGGGTGGAGGAATGAGTGTAGACAAAGCCGTTCAAAAGGCATTCATTGAAGTCGATGAAAAGGGAACAGAGGCAGCCGCCGTTACTGGTAATTTTTGAAAATTAATTTTCCATTAAAGATAGAGAATAATTTTGCATTTTCTTGGTCCAATTTAATAGCTCTAAAACTGCAAACCAGAGCTATGATAAGTGTCCGATTGGATCATCCCTTCATCTACGCGATCAAAAACCCGGAGGCAGTTTTGTTTATGGGAAGAGTAAAACAGTTTTAGTTGCCAGTAAAAAGAGAAGAATTTTGCAAGAAGATTTATAAATAAATTGTTTGCCTTATTTTGCTTGAGTCTCTTCTTTGATTTAAAAATTTTAGATCTAATAAGAAAAGTCAAGATGTTACATAATACAAATTTGTTTCTTTTATTTAATTTTTTCTGATTTTGGTATTTCAGTTAAACGTTGCTAACCAGAACAAAAAAAATTGGATGATGCAGTTGCACGTTTTGATAGCCTCTGATCCCAAAAATTTGGTAGAAAAAATCTATTAAATTCAAATCATACATGCCAAAATGTATGAATTTGTTAATCTGTTGGGCTCGTTGGTTTTACCAAATTGTTATTTTGTAAAAAAAAACAAAAATATGCAAAATTTGTTCAAACAATTTAAAATGATGCATATTTTAAATTTTGTGCTCTAGAAATAACCGAAAGGGAATTGTTTTTTGACCTTGACAAATACAGCAAAATTGTAGGCCTAAAATAATGTAAAGGAAATAATTACTAAAAAGTTAACGGTTCAAAAAATAGAAAAAACAATCAGTGTTTGACCTTGAAAAGTAAGGTTAATATAACCTTAATACATTTTAGAAAGTTGTTCGCTTTACTGAGTCCCATGATTATGTAAAACATTAAAATTGAACGTATCAGAAAAATGCATACAGCATATGCATCAGTAATAATTAAATAATTGATGTAAATTTGAAAATTTAAAATCCACAATAAACATTTTCAGGTGCAAAAGAGTAATCTTAGCAGGTTTTTGAAAAACTCCGCGACTCTACCGAAAAATTAAGACGTTTCAACTTTGATCGCCGATTTAGACTTACCACATTTTCTTTAAAATATGTATACCGGTAAATCCTAAAATCGACGCCTAAATGCCTACAAAATGTTGTTTTATGGTTGCCGACTTAACTTAATTTACACATATAACCGTGATGTCATGTCAAACAGTTATAACATATATGTTATAAATATAATAGAATTTTGGAACCGCAAGATATTCCCGCGCAATTATCAAAAATATATATATTCGATATAAAAAGAATGCTGTCAGTTGGTTTTGAATCTGCAGTGAAGCTAACGCAACAAATATCTATATCGTTTATGTCTAAAGCGCGGTTTTTTATCATTTTGTTTATGGTTTCGTCTTGTTTTTTTTATTATCTGTGTAACATTAGTACTTAAAAATGGATGAAAACATACTTGAATATCTGGAGGATTCATATTTATCCAAACAAGACTCGGATCTATATATTAGTACTTTAAAAAAAGTGTCGCAAAACAACGGCTTCACCGAACAACTGATCCAAGAAATTTTAACTAAGCTATTTTTCAACCCCGATATAAGTAAACAAACGGCACATTTTGCTCTTATAAGTTTTTTTTTTTTAAACCAAAATACTTTCAGGCCTAAATTGTTTTGTGACAACATTAAAGTTCCTCAATCCGTCAACAGAGCTGTCAAAGGAGACCATAAAAGGCATTTATCGATGGATACACGCCAACTTTTACGTTGGAAGTAAGCTGCGGTTGGTTAAATCCGTTCTCCAGTGGCTTATAGCGTTGCTGGCATACAAAATAGTCCCAAAATCTCACATGAAACCATTTTACTGCCATTTTGTCAACAAGCTGAACTACATAGAACTAGTAGGCATATATTTTTGTATTTTTATACAAAACCTTAATTAAATTTTAAATTTATTGCAGCAAAATGAAACAGCCTATCTTATTTACCTTATGACCGACTATGATGTTCTTGGACCATGGACAGTTAATTATATTCAAAGACACTGTAAATCCAGCGGCATGACAAAAGATCTAAAAGCGCTTTTGTCTTTGTTTCGACGCATTAAGCCGCATCTACTTAGTGTCCCAATAATTCCTAACGAACTGGAACAATTCAGACCGCTTCCCAAACAAATGGAAGCCACTTTTATGAAAACAGCAGTCTGGATGAGACATGACACGGATGTTGCACCTGCAATATTTCCCCATTGGCAGAAACAAATGATTGCATTTGAGTTGAAACTTCCAAATGAATCTAAAATCAAATACATGAATGAGATGAAGCCGGACGAAGTATTTCGTTTTATGTTACAAGGCGACATTTCAACAAGCTTGACTGAAAATAAAGCTTTTTTGCATTCCGATTGGGGCTGCTTGTATTTAGCTGCCGCATCTCCAAAAATTAAGCTGGAATTGGCGCGTTTTATACACAAAACATTAATTACGGACAGTAAACGTCAAAAGGAGTCGTCTAGCTTCAATTTACATTTGGATAGAATAATTCAATTTCAACACTTCCTTACGGAACCAGTTCCATATGTATCGGGCTTTTTGGAGTTATATCTTCATTCTTGGAATGGGGAATTGTATCAGTCCAAAGTACGTACAGAGCAAAATTCAGTACAGAACAAAATTTTTGAGTCTCACTAATTTACTTACAGATCTTCAGCCTGCTGGAATACTATGTAATCCACGACTTTGATAAATTCTTTGGGAGCATATTGATGCCAATTTACAGGTTGTGCTCCAATCGAAATGTTGACTTTCAATGCAAGGCGATTTATACTCTATCCAAGACGATTTTCAATAATGTAAGATTAGCTAAAGGAAATAATTCATAAAAAATTTACACATTTTCCAATTTTTTTTTCAGCATAAATTTCTTGTGATGGAAGAGCCCATTTTCGATGATATCCAAGTGCTGCAGACATGCGATGAATCACTTTCAATAGCACACAATGCCATCGCACATCTCTGTAAACTATTTATTAATTTAAACCTGGAATCGCGATTTCTGTTTCATATCATCATGGATCACTATTGTAATGCTGCCTTGGTCCAGTTCCACTATCCCACAAAGAAGCCGCTCCAATTTGTGCCATTAGGAATTTTGCAATACGTAGCCACAGGAAATGACATCGTTTTAATTGATAAATTAGCGTACACATTGAACATTTACACTCATTTAGGCGTCGGCCAGGATGACAAGGATGCTGTGACACAGTTTAACTTGCTCATTACTGAGATGACCAACATATTTTACAAGAATATTACTAAAAGTGCGATATTCACACAATATTCCAACCCAAAAGATATTGAACCAATATTTAAGAAATTTTCATTTAAAGCCAATAATCATTTAGCTTTTCTACCTTTTCTTGTTATGAATGGATTCCCGTTGGATGAGGACTACCATGGAGCAATGAAGAGTATCCAATATTTTAAACATATAATTAATTTGTGTAGTTTTATTAATAGTTTGAAAAAATAAAAACCTTTTAAAGATTTAGTAGTAACTGGAAAAATTTTATTTTTGGAGCTGCCCTAGCAACCATTCCGATTCTATTTGAATTTGTTTAATCGATACAAACGAATAACATAAACCTAATCTGTAGATAATTCAAAAATTGTGAACACGAAAAATGAGCATTCAAGAGAAAACCAGTTTAATTCGGTAAATTTGTATAATTAATAAACGTTTTAATTGTTATACCTTAATTGATACTCTTTAGAATGACGCAGAAAAGTCTGCAAGACTCCTGCAAGAAGAACAAACTGTACATTACGCCGCATCTTAACGACACTCTTTACTTGCATTTTTCTGGTTAGTTTCTTCACTCAACTTTCCAACTGAAATTACTCACATTTTCTTAAAGGTTACGAAGAAATAGAATGCCTCGAAGAATACACTGGACTCAAGTGCCTTTGGCTAGAATCAAACGCAATTGGTAAGATATCCGGCCTTGGCAACCAGAAGGAACTCAAGTGTTTATTCCTGCAGCAGAATCTAATAAAGGTATGAGCTACCCTATGAGAGATTTCCCGTAGGTGATTGTTTTGTTTTGCAGAAAATCGAAAATTTGGGATGCTGCGACCAACTTGACACTCTGAACCTGTCACACAACTACATAACAAAAATTGAAAATTGTGGATCAGCTGTTTTGCCGGTTTTAAATACCCTGAATTTGGCAAACAACTGTTTGAGAACACTGGAAAGTGTGCAGCACTTGACGGAGTGTCGCTCAGTCTCCGTCCTTGATCTGGGAAACAATCGAATTGAAGATGTTCTCATTGTTAAAGTTCTGGGCCGAATGGAACAGCTTCGCGTTCTAGTTTTGACAGGTAATCCTGTTGTCAATTCTATACCAAATTACAGGAAAACTCTTATTCTTGAATGTGTAAGTTTGGTTTTAACACTTAATTAATTTAATTTAACTTAATTAAGATTATCTTGTAGAAAAATTTGACCAATTTGGATAATCGTCCTGTATTTGAAAGAGACCGAGCCGGCGCTGAGGCTTGGTGAGTACAACCTACAATTAAATTAATTTAACTTGACTAAATTTCTGAATTGCAGGAAAATGGGTGGTTATGAAGCTGAAATGAAAGTTAATCGAAAATTCGTTCGCAGGGAGCAAAATAAAATTCGCAGAAGCGTCAATGGTAATTTTTGGTCAAACCTAATAATCAATTTTAAATTCATTTTGTTTTATATAGCCACTTTAGCAATTCGTAAAAAAAATGGTAGCAGCAACGAACCACCCATAACACTTTTGTCTACAAGTGAAGACGAGTCCGAAGATGAGCAAGAGATCTGCACTTCTCAGGATCAACAAAAACAGTTGGATGAAACAAAAATTGTGAATGTAACCATTGAAGGTGATAATGAGACAAACGAACAACCACAAATTGATCCGTTTTGCCAAAAATGCTTCAATTGGAGCATTTCATGCATTTGTAAGAGAATCGATAACTACGAGGGATTATTCAAAGAAGTCTGGATGTCTGGAACTGAGGAAAATGATCCATGTCTGTATACGACAGAAAGTGAGAAAGCTGAGCCGATAAGCGAAAATCTTCTTCTTAAAAAAGATGAAATTGTATCTGTAGAAAAGCCAGATCCAGCTGTTTCTGAATTCTTGTCTGCTCTAATTGAAGCGACCTTAGATTCCAGTCAAGTAAATTCTACTGATGAACCTGAGTCTCTGAATTTTGAGAACCTAAAGAACGATAATCGTGTACTGAACTTCGATTCAAATCAAGAACAACTGGGCAGTATTGCTATAAAAGCGCTTCCTAATGAACCTGATTCAATAATTTCTGAGTTTATTGCAAGCATAGTTGAAGCGACATTGGATTCTAATCAAAATGATACAATTAGCCAATCCAAAGAAAATTACTTTGAGAATCAATCAATACAGATTATCAATTCAGAAGAAGAATTCACCAAGGGTTCCTGTGAGAATGCCAATGCAGTTTCCGACGATGATCTCAGTCAAGATTACAGTGAAAATTCCAGTGAAGAAGAACTATTGGAGTCCCAGGATTCTAGCAGTCTTAGCTTCAACACAGCATCATGCGCCGAATCTTCCTCACAAGATTTTTATTCGCCAGAGCTTCGCCAAATTGAAATAGTTGACGATGAATGTAAGCTGATTACAATTATTGATTTATCCGTTGAAACGTTGCCAGTAGAAAAAATTACCGATGTCGACAAATGTCAAAAACCTACCAAGTGTCGTTCAGATGATCGGTTGGAATTTTCTAATCTGAATGACCTAGATGGATCATTAAATGTGACGCCAGATTTGGATGACAATTTCAACTTGCGTGACTCTAATACTGATGAAAGTGAATCGCCCTTAGGCGAGATGGTTGAGCGTCACAGTGATGAAAATGAAACTGAAAGTGGTTCGCCGCAGTTCAGGGAAAGTGTGTCGGATTTTGTGCGCTCGTTTGACTCATTTATTACGGACGCAAGAAAGAAAATGGATAGCTTAAATGCAAGCTGCACTAACTTGGAGGAAGTTATAAAGGAATTGGAAGCCAAGGAGTCAAACATCGATGAACAATCGCTAATTGAAATGACACTTGAATCAGAGCCACAATCTGCCCAACGTTTTGTAGACCAATTGGAGAGCGGCGATGCAACAAATCAACAAAATGTTATGTCCAAAAATAAAAGCGATGCTGTCGATACCATAAATCGTTTATTGAAAGCTGGAGATTTTGCTAGAGATCTGGATATGGAACTATCGCTGGGAGAAGACGCAGAATACTTAGCTGAAATGATGGAACAACAAAAAAGAATTCAAAAAATGGCAGAGAGAGTCAATCGTAACAAAGACCTTTATGAAGGATCAGTAGAAGTTGTTGACGGAAAAGTTGTATTTATTCCGAAACCAGACAACTGCGATGGCAAGTAAATTTAATTTTAGTTCAGAATTTGTTCTTAACGAAATAAAATATATTTAATTATCACTATACAACATTTATAAAACAAACTTAGTTTTTTAGAACTCTATTGTGACACATTTGGTTTTAAGGTACTCGTTCAGTGCTTCTCTTCCCAAGTCCTTGCCGAAACCACTTTGCTTGAATCCACCAAATGGTGCCGCCACGTCTGTCTTGTTGTAAACATTGACGAAAACGGTTCCAGCTTCAATTTTTTCAGCAAACAACATCGCCTTATTAATATCTTGAGTGAAGACTCCACTGGCCAAGCCATATTCGGTGTTATTGGCTCTTCTCACAATTGCTTCAACATCGCTACCACTGAATTTAGAGATGATCATGATGGGACCAAATGACTCCTCCTGTGCAATAAACATGTTGTCTTCCACGTTTGTAAATACAGTTGGTTGGAAGAAGAAACCTTTTCTTGGTACCTGAACGCCACCATACACCAATTTAGCCCCTTCCTTAACTCCCTTGTCACAGAATTCCACCAATTTATCGAGATGAGCCTTGTGATTTTGTGGCCCGTGAGCAGTAGATCGGTTCAAAGGATCACCAACCACCATTGTCTTAAGATTCTTTACAACTTTCCTAACGAATTCATCGTGAATTTTATCTTCAACAAAAAGTCGTCCTGCAGCAATGCAATTTTCTCCCTTATTGAAAAATACTGACGAAATACCATACTTGACAGCTTTGTCCATGTCGCAATCGCCGAAAATCACCAATGGGCTCTTGCCGCCCAACTCCAATGAGCACTTCTTCAAGTTCGACTCAGCACATGTGGACATAATCTTCATTCCAATTGGTGTAGAGCCAGTAAATCCCAGCTTTCGTACCAATTTATGCGAGGCTATTGCCTGTCCAGCCACCGTGCCTGTTCCTGTGATAACATTTATCACTCCTGGTGGGAAACCAGCCTTTACGGTTAATTCAGCGAATTTGAGGGCAGTTAGTGGACAGACCTGTGCTGGCTTTATTACGACTGTGTTACCAGCTGCAATGCATGCCGACATCTTCCACGACAACATCATGAGCGGGTAGTTCCATGGTGTGACAAGACCGCAAACCCCGATCGGCTCCTTTTTGGTAAACGTTAGCACATTATTGGGACGGGCTGGACTTACTGGAACCGTTGATCCTTCAATCTTATCAGTCCATCCAGCGAAATACTTCCATGCAGCAATTGACATTCCGACGTGAGTCTTTAGTGCCAGCGTGTAAACGGCACCTGAGTCAACAGCCTCAATGGTTGCCAGCTCCTCCTTATGCGCCTCCATCAGGTCAGCCAGTTTGAACATGAGTTCGCCACGCTCTCTGGCACTCAATTGACTCCAGGGCCCTTTCATGGCTTTGTCCGCCGCTTTGACGGCCAAATCAACGTCATTTACGGAGGCACAAGCCACCTTACAAATCACTTCCTCTGTGGTTGGATTGATGATTGGAAGTGTTTTCTGTGCTTCTGCATCCACAAATTTCCCATCGATAAAGAGTTGTGTCGGCACCGAGATTTCCTTTTTATTTTGCTTCATCACGAATCCGTCAAAGTAAACGCGCACGTCCGACTTTTCATTACCGCCACGCGACGCTTTTACCACTTCGATGAAAAACTCGGCGAATATTGGCGCCATGAAGAGAGTTTCCTTTTCAATATTACACTCAAAAACATCTTTGACCTCTTCCACCAGCCGAACTACGTCCATTGAACCGGCCCCGCAGGCGAAGAAGTCTGTTTCATCTGTGACGTCCACTTTCACAATTGACTCCCAAATATTTCTCAAGACATTTTCCATTTGCTTCTCCGACTCAGACAACTGAATGTGCTGTTTGACGGCGCTCTGCTCAAACCATTTTGATGCAGCAATCATACGATTGCCCTTCTTGATACGCTGGATGTTGACAAACTTGCCATCTGTTCCTGGAATCAACAAACCGTCCTCGTACACCAAAGCAGGTTCACTCATTCCTTTTAATTTCAATGGAACTCCACTGACTGATGGTCCAGTATATAAGGAGGCAGAGAACAGACGAATCATCTCCTCGTCTGTATCATTGACGACATATGTAACGGCTCCTGGCACGGAATCCAATGCACGTACAAAGTTCCAAATGTTCTTAGCTGGTTGCGCCAAATTAATGACCTGATTCTCAACTTTGAACATTGGGGGATCATAAGACGCACCAATTTTCGTCTGAATATTCTTTGGTGCTGTTCCTGAAGCGACAAGATCTACCGCCTCTCCCATGGCACGAATGCCTTCAGGATACAAAAATCGCTTGTAAATTGTGTCCAGTGTATCAGTGGGCTCGACTGGGCATTGTCTTTGAAGCAGCAATGGGCCAGTGTCAAGGCCATCATCTGCCCAGAATATTGAGAATCCAGCTAGATTGTCGCCTTCAATCAAAGTCCACGAAATTGAACTAGCTCCTCTGTGCTTGGGCAACAGCGACGGATGGTAGCAAATGCTTCCCAGCTCAGCGCCGTCAATCACCTCCATCGGTATGAATTGCGAACAGAATGGCAACACATTGAGATTGGCTTTGACCGACTTGTATTGTGCCAGGATGTCAGGTAAGGCTTCACCCTTCTTCCTCCAGGCTGGTATTTTGAATACTGGTATATTGAATTCCTTGGCTGTTGCGGCTGTTTTAAAGAGATCGATTGTTTTTCAGTTAAATTTTGTTTTTATGCTAATTTAGTTTCTTGTTTACCTAAAATATCTTCACGAGCTCCTTTGTCAGGAATTGTAAAAACGCCAACAACATCGTACTCTTTGTCTAGTAACAACTCCAGAACTTCGGCGGCGAAGTTGCTTTGACCGATAATTGCTATCTTTAGTCGACTGGCAATAGATATCTGTAGAAGATGAGAATTTAATCAGAAATGTTTAAGAATATTTGAGAATCGCAGATTCGTAATTATTCACGAGAACATTCAAGAAATAGTCAAAATTTAATTTAAAATCGTTAACACTTTAAGGAGCTAATCTTAACCACTTGAGAATGCGCAATAAATAATTTTTTTAAAAATAAACTTGATATGCGAATAAACTTAGTAACGGCACAATAATAAAAGAAGTCAAGAGAACGAAGCAAATATTTAAGAATAGTTTGTTAAAGGCGGAACGTACATCTTCAGACTGCATCTTAACAAAATTCACTTTTTTCACAGTTTACTGGCACTAGTCGACTCAAAAACACGTAGATAACTGATCGCCGCGCTTACCACTGATCGAATATTTATAGTCGTGCCCCTACAGATCTCTCATTAGTTCAAATCTCATCGGCTTTCTTATCAATTTTCATTTTGTGTGTGCGTTTTCTATTCGGATTGGGCTCATAACCGTGCACGAAGAATTGACAAATCAAAACAGTCAAGAGATCATCATGCGGTTTCGATGTGTTTGATAAATCAAACATGCAAACTAGAAGCTGGAGCAAGATGTTTTGTCATCACAGCTTCATTTTTATGCCAAACAAATTTTTTCTTACAATAACGCCCGAAAAAGTGCTAACATGTTGTTGATTCTTAATCTTTTGGTGCTGAATATTTGCCTTCGCATGACATGCAAATATTTCACGCGCAATGAGGAGCTACAATTAGCTGTTTATATTTCGAAATTCACTGTTCAGGGTCATCGTCGATTCAAGATCAAATTCAATTATTTTTGTGTATCTAGAAAATCGTGTATCAAAATGGATTTTCTGGATGTTAAGATGAAATTCATTGTAGAAAATTGAGGTTCATTGACTTGTTTAGTTAAAGTCATAGTCTTATTTTGATAACCCAATTATGAAATCATTATGCGTTTAAAAAACACCAAAAGCTTCTTTTCTTAAATCAAATTTGACCTAATAAACTGTAAACGTCGCATTTCCTAGAAAACCAGTTTAAAAGCGGATTTTCGCAACAAAAATTGTAATTAGAAGATCATTAAAACAATGTAACTGATAATGGAGCATCTGGACGTGTCTTCCAGTCGATCTTTAAACATTTACTTTAGACTGATCTTGAGTAAACATTTGACAATTATTGCGCTGTCTTAAATGAATGCATTATCGGTCAACAAAACCGTCTAGAGATCAAATGGCAACACTCGAATCCGCTTCAAACCAGTTTCACCATCCAGATTGTTTGCCAAAGGTCAATTGAGCATGGCACTTTGAGTGATTTCTCTGATAGTGGGTTTGCCTGGAAAAGTACCAGCCAGCCGAAACAACAAGTGCTTCTGAATTTTTAACTACCATCTTTACTAAACAAATTCCCACTGCCATGCAGTTGTCGCCTGAAACTGGTCCACACTTGACATCGTTTAAGTCCCATGCGCCGTTTTATATTGTCACATCACACTTTAACAAATTTCTAATAAAGGCTCCAGCCGACTGCCAATACAATACAGAAAGAAACGATGTTTGATAAGTCACGTGTCCTCAATTAGTAAACAAAATAGCTTAGATTACCGTAGGAGATTAACCATAGGCGAATGTTTTACCTCTTCGGCACAGCGAAAACGCCCTTCAAACTGTTTGGGGTTGTTTTATTCTCGAATTACACTAAAGATTAGGATCGGGCGCTGCCAAGGGCTGCAGTTATTCACCAAACAAGCATTTTCGTCTTCATGTAATTACCATCTCTTACAGAACAGCGACTTTGTGATTTATCAATCAGTTGACACGTTTCTCTATTGTATAGTTTTTATGTTTTATTATTAAATAAA
>JANSTS010009197.1:5718-17051 GCA_026546915.1 Sylvicola fuscatus
CATATAACAAAAAACCGACGGAGCTGTTTTTGAGAAAGTACTTGACTTGATCTTTAGAGTGACATCAATTTTGTTAATTTATTTATTTTTTAATTAATTAATTAATTAATATATTTTTTAAATTTGAATACGTATATATCATTGCAATAATAAAATCGATGTGAACGTCAGCGCCTGACTCAAGCTAATTACTATAGCGCAACATAAACTCTGGCCATGATAATCCGAAGATGATCCCAAATTTTTGACACACTTCTGTTTCAAAAAGGAAAGTACTTGATGCTTATTTATTGTCAAGTTTTAATAAAAAATAATAATATTATGACATATTGCATGCAATGTACAATCAAATCCAATTTCATATGGATAAATTTCTATGTAATGCTTAACGCTAAAAACAACCCTGTTTTGACCTTGAAAATTGTTCATGGCCTTCAAGTGTTTAACAAGTTGTCTGCGCGTTGAGTGCCGCGTTTGCTTAAGTTAGATCAAAAACGTGTTCGAATAAACAGTTCTAACGCAGAAAAAAGTTTGAACACGAAAACTGTCCAAACTGTCCATTTAAAAATTTTTTTTCACGAAATACAAATAATAAAAAAAAAGTGCAACTTATTTTGATCGAACTTTGAATTTTTTACAGTTTGTAGCCATTTTTAAAGTATAAAGAGGGTCTCCATCCTGAATTAATTTTTATTTATTAGTGACAATTAAATTAATGATGTTTAGTATGTACAAAAATCGCGTTTTTCGATGAGTGTAAATGATGTTCGCGTACATGAAAAAAAGCACTTTCACAACACGAACATTCGCGTTTTTTTGGTTTTCCATTAGTAAGCATCCAACCACCGATTCGATAAGTTATAAACTAAATAAGCTCAATATTGTATGAAATAAAATTTTTTCATTTTATATTCCGAACAAAAATTATCGAGCGTCTGAGTGAAAACTATGGTACTGCAAGGAAGAATGAATTTCCCAACATGGCACTTCCAGGAACGTTTAACCTATTTTTTGAACAATGGATACTTCCATGGAATTCGATATTTAGGTGCTCGCTGTCACTTATCGGGGAAATTTCTGTGGCTTCTGGTGTTGGCCGTGTCCACAGCTGGGATGTATGATGTTTACATGGACACGTTCGAGAACTTTAAGAACGACATAATCAACATCAACACTGATACTTCGTATCTCCACTGGAACAATACTTTCCCTGGAGTGTCCGTATGCTTGTCGCGAAGTAAAGGCTTGACGAAGTTGAAAGAGTTCATCAACGCGTATATAAAAGCAAATGGAGTAACTACGAAAGGACTGTACGCACCGCACTGACTCGACGACTTCAATCTAATAACTTTTTTTTACACTTTTAAGAAATTCAAATTACATCAAGGCTATTCACAAATACATGTTCGTGAACCCGAATCACCCTGTGGATTTCAGCCAACCTTGCACCATCCTCAACAGGACTTGCGGAGTCAATCTAACGTTGCTCCAGGAAACGGTAAAGCTATAATCAATACAACAAAATACTTAAAAAAATATATTGAAAATTATATCATTAATTTAAGTTCTTTCCAAAGTCTTGTCATGACTTTATGTTTGATGTAAATTTCTTGGGACAGCCGGTAGAAAATTGTGAAGACATTTTTAAAATAACCCACACCGAAATGGGGAAATGCTTCAGTTTAAACTCACTAAGATCACAGTAAGTTGCTCATTATTAAAAGTGGAGACGCTCGTTCGATCCTTAAAAATGATGCTTATAGTAACCTTGATGCGAGCAAATTATTAAAATTCAACCGTGCTAATCGTGACGTTTCGCTAAACTTCAAGCACATTGAAATGCCGCTGATTACCCTACAGGTAACATCTGAAGGTCCTATAAATCTAAATACATTTTCTGACAGTCTACTGGGTTCAACTAGCTTTACATGCACAGCCCTGAGGAATGGCCGAATTTCAATGCTCCAGCCTACAATCTAGGAAGATCGGGTTCCCGCTACACATTCATGTTCAAGGCTAGCTTTGATGCGACCAAAGAAGACACAAATACATTATTTAGCCATTTCAGACTTTGGAAATCGTGAATACGCCCGATGTGAGGGATCAACCGGTTGATGTAAGAAAATGCAAATTTCCCGACGAAATGTCTCCGGGGTCGTTCTATACGTACAGCATTGGATCCTGCTTTTCTGATCTTCGAATCAACTTTGAAAGGGAACAGTGTAACTGCACTATCATGACGTCTCCCATTGAATGTATGCATGACTTGATTCTTTGTTTGTTTGTGTTTTAAGACTATTCATTGTTTCTCATTTATTCTTAAGATGCTGATAATTACTGCAGTTACTCTGGACTTGAATGTGTGCGAGATGGCAAGTAGAACAAATGTAAATATGGTGCATTGGAATCAGTTGACTATATGAGAATCGTTTCAGCGGATATAAACACCAGAATTCGCAATTTGCAATACGATGTGGGAACAGCATGCGCTCAGTCGTGCGTCCAAATGGAGATTACAAATATTGCGTAAGATTTCTGAATGGTGGACGCTCATTGATTCCGTTTGAGACTTACTTTGCTTTACTTTTTAGGAAATTTGAAACGAATGTCAAGGAACTGGGAGATTCAGCTTCCTTAAGAATAGAAATATCAGCAATGCCAGATATAAAGTACATTCGGGACGTTGCTAGAACTAATTTGGATTTGGTTGTATCAATAGGCGGCGTAGCAGGACTCTACTTTGGTGCATCTTTGCTTAGTATTGTGGAGTTTATTTACATTTGGTTCGTTAGAAAATTCTAATGAAATTGTCACAATAGTTTGATTTAAATAACTCACCTGGAATATATTTATGTGCTTCTTGCAAACCGGAAGCATAATCAAATCCGTCATTTGCACTCTTCCGATTACAATCCACGGGTTTTCTAAAAATATATAATTTAAGCACCAAAGAACATCTAAATATATATGTATGTATTGTATGCTACTTTTTAATGTTCGTCTCTGAGCTCGTTTCATAAGTGGAATGTACAACGCTTTTGGAGTCTCCGTCATTGAGCTGATATGCTTTGCGTTTAATATTGCGTCGGGAAGAAGCCCAATCCTTGACTTCACTTTTGTCGCTACTGGAGTCGGTCTCCACGTCGGTGTCCGAATATTCAACTGTGTCCAAGTTACTTTCAAAACAACCAATAACGTCAGTCAACTGTCCAATCTTTTCCTCGAAAACGTCCAAACTATTCGATTGCGGGATATCAAAATGAGAGCGCATCTCGTTGATTCGCTCTTCTAGCAAACGGATTGCTGGTAGCACTCCGCTTTCATTTGTAATTACATCTAAATGCTTCTGCGCCTCGAAGCGCTTCTTTGCATTAGCGGCTATCTCCGCCCATGTTTTGTTGTTATCGTGGTTTTTTTTCGTAAAGATGTTCTCAATTTTTTCGTTGATGACGAAATGAAAGGCGTTTTCAGCCACAAGCTTCCAAAATGACAATTTTGCCTGATTGTATTTAGGAGGTAGATCGCGAACAAAGTTCAGCATAAAATCAAACTCCACTTGAGTGGTGCGAAATTTCACATACTGCTTTGCTGGTTGTTTGAAATAAAAAACATGCATGAGGAAGATGACCCCCACTCGAAAAGGCAGTGAAACGTCGGCAAGGAAAAACTTTTTTAGTAAGGGAACGCATTTTTCCAGAAACTTTACGTTATCAACCAGTGTAGGGTGAGTTCTTGAAAAAGAAAACATAAATGTTGAAAGATAATTTGCTGGTAACAGATAATAATATTTACATAAATATGTATTGGAATCCATTTGCCTTTAGCTCAGTACAGAAATGTTGAAACGTCGGCGTTTTGCTACCGCTAAATGTTTGGAGCAATGCTCGCCACTCTTGATGGGTGAGGCGGGATATTCCATCCAGCCTCAGAATCGGATAAGGCTTTTTCCGCAAATTCATAACTAAAACACTTTAACTTGTTATCGCTATACTTAAAACGGAATACTTTTCTATTTACAAATAGGTGTAATATTTATAACCTTAAACTTAAACAAAGGTAACATATATATAAGACTTTTACAAGGTGCATCGCGACACTGTGAACTGTGACTTCCATATAAATACAAAATATGTCATTTTCTCGACTTTTATTATAGTAAATTATATAGATTAGAATCATGCATGATACAGAAATTACGAAAACAATTAATTGATGTCAATTTAATTACATTACCTGTAAAAAATGAAATGAAAATTCATTTTGCAAAAAAAATGCATTTTAATCGAATTCACTCATGAACACCCTGTCAAACAAAATAATGAGTGTTTATACATATATAAAATATATATTTTGGCATTATTGTCAATCATACCATTCACCAAATAAAAATTTGTATTCTGTTGTAATTGTTTTGTAAAATAATTTAAATTTTTTATAAAATATAATGTCAAGCCCACACGATGATCTTCTGTCGCCATCAGGAGATGACGACGAGTTACAACTGCCTCGTGCCAGCATGAATAAAATGATAAAAGAGTTGGTGCCGTCCGTACGTGTTGCAAACGAGAGTCGAGAACTGATTCTCAACTGTTGTACAGAATTTATTCATCTGATAAGCTCCGAAGCGAATGACGTTTGCAACGAGTGGCACAAAAAAACCATAAACGCTGAGCATGTACTGGAGGCGTTGGATCGGTTGGGATTTCCGGACTGGAAAAAGGAAGGCGAGGCCGTTCTGAACGACTGTAAGGCTGTGGCAGCAAAGCGACGCCGCCAAAGCACAAGACTGGAAAACTTGGGCATCCCCGAAGAAGAGTTGTTGCGCCAACAGCAAGCCTTGTTTGCCAAAGCCCGTGAAGAGCAAGCAGCTGCCGAGCAAGCCCAGTGGATAAGCTCGCAAGCAGTTGCCGTCCAATATTCGGCGGAAATACTACACAATCAGATGATGGCAAACGTCGAAGAGGAGGAAGATGAATATTAAACAATCAAATTTAACTGTATTTATATGTAAGAATTTATTGCTAAAAAAAACTGTTTATTGAATAACGAGGGCATCGTGTTGTCCTTCGTGGCTTAATTGAGTCTGCAAGTTTGACAGTTTATTTCTGAGGCCTTGAATACCATTGAGGACGATATTTTCAGGCTTCAATGCTCCACTTGACTCCACATTAAAAAAGAATCGGTTGGGTTTTGCCTCCCAGTTGAAATCGGCCTCATCTAAAATGCAAAATAAATTAAATTGTTGTACACCATTGCACTTGCTTTTGCTTACACTGGTCATCTTCTAGCTCCGTATGTTCACTTTTCGGCCATTCATCTGGCTTAGGATACAGAGTGTGGCGCATGGAATTATCCGGATCGTACTCGAAGCACACTCCTGTTGTTGGATTCCATTTTGCATGTTCTTTTCCGAAACCCTTTTTCGCGTAGGCACGCAGCTTCAACTCCTGTCCCTTACGAAGTTTAATTATCAAAATCTCGTCGGTACTTTCCCCATACTCGTTCTCTTCATCGTCCCGATGCCGTGAAGTGACCGGCAAAACTCGAGAATCACTTGACTTGAGGTCAGCAGTTGTGACGTGGCGTGTGTGCTCGTCGGAACACTTCACGTCCAGCGTAAACTCCACACTACATTCCGTGCAAAAATCGGGACAAGTACAGTCACGAGTGAATTGTGTCTGCTCCACAACCTCGTCGGAGATCAGCGGAATAAGGCCAATGCGATGCGCTAGAAACTCATCAGACAACACGGTCGAGTTGGCTTCAAGTTGAACCCAGTCAATGGCGAGGGTGGGAGTCTCAGCAATGAAAACGCGCCGCAAACTGTTAGTTACGCTAAAGACCAAACTAACCTTAAATTCATTGCCCAAAACAAAAAATTATGTTCTATACCTCAAATCCGTGTCTTCTACCACGAATTTAACGTTCTCCTCGGTAAGCTCAGTAATTACAACGGAAGGTTGATTGGCGTACGGCATTTTACTTTAGTTTAACAAATAATTCCCATTAACGTGAAACGTAAATGTTTTAAGTAGCAAGTTGTACACAATAATGGAGATAAACATAAATCAAAATACATATATTAGCTTGACTTTTGCGGTCGAGATATAAGTCACTCGTCAAACCGGTAACTGGCAAGTCACAAGTCACAACTCGAGGCCCTCTGCTGTGCAATAGCGAAGTGTAACCTTAAGGATGGTCTCTAACGATTAAAATAGCGGTTCCTCATATACTGTCATATTGTCAAATGTGTGTTACAAAAGCGTTTATATCGTATGAGCAGCTCAATCATACGTATGCATATGAGCAAGCAATTATTTCAGACATTGAAGCAATCATTCATATGGATTCTAATATTATGTTGGTACATATTTCAAAAAATTCAATTTTGTTAGTGTCATCCAAAAACATTTTCAAAAAAATGAAAAGGAATCTACTATAGCAGAAAAATTTGTTGAAAACTGTACCGTGAAAAATTGGGAAAATAAAAATTTGATTTAACTACACTTAACAACGAACGGACGGACAGATGAAAATATGTTTGGTTTACAGATATTTTTCCTAGACCACATTCTTGGGATCAGGGGTGTTAAAACGTTTGTTTTTTTTCATCAAGACGACTTAAAAGTTGGATAACAAGAATACATTAATGATTATATGATCGCCTTTTTGTTTTTTTTTTGTAGGAAAAACAAAGGCGAATGTATTAAAGATTGTCATTGATAAAGATAATTATTTGTTTGCAATTAGGAAAATCATTTGCAACGTAAAACAAACATCTTTTTCGATAACTAAAAAAATATGTTTTCGGAAAAATTCTGCTAGATATTGAGTTTTTTCGCTATATTCATATTCTATTTCTTAATCAACCATGAAGACAAAGTTTTTCATCATTTATATGTACTAAAAACATCTTAAATTAGCATATATGATTGTATTTGGACCAAGCCATCGTTTCACACCTTTATCGAGATGTCCAGCCTCTCTGGTATAAATAAAACGGAGCTGTAATTTATATTTTAGCAATTCATAATTTATTTATTTATTCGTTATAGTGAAAGGAAAACAAAATGGTAATAATTAAAAAAGGGAAGAAAACAGGTAGCACAATTATGCCATAATCAACACAAGATGCCTGAACAATTTTCTTATTTCATAAAAATTATTACATATTTATGCATAATGTATTAGAAACTGTTAATTAAAAACTAATTATTATTACAACTACAACTATCTAATTGGTTTTGCATTTTTTACGATACTTTCATACCATTTGCTTTGAATTTTATAGAATTTAATTTCAAATAAATATCATTTCATACAATTTCGTTTGAATATTTTTATTTGTGTGGGTTATTGTATGTAGTGTTTTACATAAATTTATTTGCGGTCAGTCTATGTACTTGTTGTTTAAACGAAATCCTTCATTCGCACTTTGTTGTTGTAAATTAAATATTATTTACTTAATACACGATTTTACGCTGCAGCTTACACAATAAATTTTCTTCTTTTTTTTTTGTTTTTGAATATTCACAACAATAATTTATGTTTGGCTTAACCTAAAGAAAATTTCACTAACTCTGGGCACTGGCGCCACCCACCAATTTCGCCGCAGTTCCCCAACTGCTTACGGCAAAAGAGATCGGCAGATGCCTGGCCCTTCATTTCACGGAACATTTGTATGCCATTAATTTATTTTATTCAGGAATTGTCTTTGTCAATTTATAAAAAAAAAAAATGATTTGCTCTCCGGCGCCATTCGAATGTAAAGATTCTTTTACATTATCCGATAATAAATATTCAATCAACCGAACATGTAATGTCGCATGTATATCGCAACCCACAGCACAATACTTTAAACTATTTTTCATTCGTTTACTTTCTATTATTTAATTTAAGCGCTTTCGATTAATTAATAAATAATCCTTAATTTAACTTAAACGCGAATAATTAACGTCTATTAACCTTTTGTTTGTATGTACATGCATATAGAATATTGATTATTTAATAACTGCTTTGAGAGATTTTAAAATTTAAAATGTGTAGGTGTCAAGTGCGATGAGATTGAATTTGAGGTGGCAGAGTTCTTAAGCCTCATCGATCGCGTCGTCTTTCGAGTCCGCCCCACCGGACCCAGTGGAAAGATTCAGCGATTCCGTTTCGCCGCCGCTATTTGCGGCGGCCGCTTGTTTCGCCTCGGCAGCATGCCGAGCTGCTGCAGCAGCGGCTTGGCGACCGGCGTTGGAGCGCAACTTACGCTCCGGCAATCCGTACATCTCAAAGTCATCTCCAGAACGAGGTCGCTTGCGAAGACCTCGTTTACTGCTGCTTACACTGCTAGAGCTTCCCTTTTTGTCGCCTTCACTGCCAGCATCTTGATTCACCGAGCCATCACTTCGGTCGTGATCCTGATCACTTCCATGACCCGTGTTGTCCAAGTCCGTCAAAGAACCATGAGTCAGTGAAAGATTTGTGGGTGTTACCGATTTGGACACCTTCGAGGTCGATATCAAATCTTCGAGATCTGTTTCCGACTGTAGACCGCCGCCTGTCAGAGAGGATGCATTCGATTGAACCGAGCTCACTGACAAATTCTCTGGAATATGGTCATTATTTGGTTTGGTTGGAGTAGATAATGCGCTTCCACCGCTGCCTGCTGTTGGCGCGATGGTTATAGATGTTTGAGGTGGCAGGGAGGCGATGCTTGCAGCAGCAACTGGCGTCAATGTGACTTTGTCAATGCTTGACGATTCGCCGCTGTGACGATTGCTACCTCTAATTAATTTGGGATCATCATAGTGCTGCACTGCGTCTTCTTTGTGCTGCATGTGCTGCTGTTGCTGCTGATGATGTTGTAGAGAATGTTGTTGCTGCTGCTGGTGTTGCAACTGTGCTGACGTGGATGGAGGTGGTGGCTGTATTGACAACATATCCACCGTATGCTGAGAAGATCTAGTACGTTTCGATGGCTTGTGATCATCGCCTAACTGAGAGAGCGAAATAGATGTATTGCCAGAACCAAGCGCTGCGGCTTGTGCTGCCGCTGATGACGCAGATGATGTGGATGGCGATGAAGTTGGTATCAATGAAATGCCCGACCCCATTCCAAGATTCCTTGCGAAAAGTTCCACTTGAGACTTGCTCAACTGTTCAAAAGCTTCTTTCATTTCTTGATCGCGACGCTTAGACGATGATCCCGAGGTCGAAGAAGCAGCGGCCGCAGCAGCAGCTGCTGCTTGAGCAGCCATTTCTGCGAATAATGCTTGACTAAATTCTGGTGGCAAGTGAAGGTTGCTTAACGCAGCCGCAGAGGCTGCATCTTTAGAGCTTTTTGAGCTGGCACTGCTTCCAACTCCGCCATAAGACGATGGCATCTTTCCACTGGCAAATGCTTGCATCGCCGCCAAATCTGGTGGCAATCCACTACGACTGAGACTTTCCATGAGCTTCCTGCGCTCTTTTTCAGCCTTATCTGCAGACGTCTCTTTGGACGATGAACTTTGCGACTTGCCGCCACCCATTCTAGAAGAAGCCTGTGTTATATCTAAACCAGTCATTCGGCTCAGTGACTCTAATAGGTGTGGATCCTGGGGTAGAAGTAGACTTTGCAATTGATCGCGTGTGGCCGATGCCGAAGCGGAGTTCCGTCCCCTTGAACTCGGTGAAGCCGATTGGCTACCAGAAGAGTTTGTACGATTCGAGTTCGCCGACTTGGTCTGTCGTGAAGAGGATGCGTTGGTCGAAGTTGGTGTTGTATTCGTAGTTATACCAGAAACTCCTGATACTAGACCACCATTAAGTAAGTTATATTGTTGGGCAAGCTGATCATAGGCTGACGGTAGAGAGTATTGACTTAATCCACCCAAACCAAGTGGCGTGTATAGAAGACTTGGATTTGGAAACAAAAATGGAAACGCTGAGTTGTTGGCAGCCGAAGTGGAAGAAGCGGAAGAGGTTGGCGTCTTAGCCGATTGTTGTTGAGCTGACGTATTCGATGTTGATTGATTCTGACTGGAACTATTTCCCTTGCTGCGTTCTTTGCTAGAGTTGGATGAAGATCCACCCGAATTTTTTCCGCTGCTGGTCGGAGTATTGCTGGCTCCGAGACCACCTAAATTAGCACCTCCCGCAGCAGCGACCATTGCCGCCAAACTTTGTGGATCCATTCCGCCAAGTCCAGTAAGACCAGCGAGATTCGCAAACAAGTTCATATTACTTAAATTGCCAAGGCCACCCATGCCACCGAGGCCAGACATGCCGCAAAATGGCATCAACAGTGGATTTTTCGGATCGAAACCGCCCAATGATAACAAGTTCGGATTCAATCCGGCCAGACTTGCGAACTGCATGTTGGCGTCCATCATGTTTGCGGCTGCAGCCGCCGATGAAGACGATGAACGCCCCTTCTTTGTTGAGGAAGTTTGAGATTGTGTTTGTCCAACAGCTGCATATGCATTCTGTGCAGCAGCCATCATGTTTGCAGAGGATTGCTGTTGTTGTTGCCTGTGCTGTTGCTTTGATGATGACGAAGAGCTAGATTCGGATGGTGACGGTTTGGGTGAATTGGTTCCTGGATTTTGTATGTGTTCTATCCACTTTGGATCAATCTCGTATGAAGGATTCTCGTTAAGCCTATAAAAAAAAAAAAAAATGTTACCATCATGAATATGAATAGAACTTTCAAAAATAATCAGTACGTACCATTGCGTAAGCCTCTTTAATTGTGGTGCCCTATTACCGGTAAGACGTTTTCCCGTAATCTTATGAATGACAGTGACATTTTCCTCGCCTGTTAGGTTCTTCATACCAGTTGAGGCTGACGATGATGGTTGCTGGCTGGCATTTGATTGACTGCCGCTGCTGCCACTCTGGCCCATGTGTTGTTGGTGTCTGGTGGATCGGCGGCTGTAGTCCATGGATGCCGCCCGATCGAGCAAAGCCGTCTGCTCGTTAAGCCACTTGTTCACCTTAGCATCGTTGTATTTTACACTGTAGTCTGCAGCATGCTTCATTTCAGCGAGAACTGTCTCGTAAGTTTTACGATGCGATGAATTTGGTGGAAGTTGTTGCAGCAACTTTTGTTGTTGTTTTATGAAGGCTTGTGTGTCAGCATGTGCTGCCTGGGCAAGCAACGCGTTCAGACTATCTTTTGAGGCAGCCGAGGAACCGGAAGCACCGATCGCCATTGACTGGAGTGCTGCCAATCCACTGTTCGTAGCCGCCTTAGTCGACGAAGAGCTCGAACGTTTAAGTAATTGGCTGTCTTCAAAGCGCATTGCATCTTGTGCATGCTTCATTTGCTGCTTACTGCTACCCTTGCCACTGCCACTGCC
>JANSTS010009197.1:17151-40677 GCA_026546915.1 Sylvicola fuscatus
TGCCACTGCCACTGCCTTGCACATTCGGTACACTGGTAACCGTTATTGTGAAAGGCTTTTGGCTGTGATTGGTGGCAGATGAAGAACCCGAGGACGGACCACTTGCAGGAGTCACACTAACGCTTGGTGTGATCTGTTGTTTTTTGGAACCAAGTGTAAGTGATGGGTCCGGGAACGTCTTTTGCTCCTTTGCTGCCGACAATCCTAGAACAATCTCGTCTAATTTGCGGCGCTTCTTTTCCTTACCTATAACTGGCTCTTCAACAGGCTGTGGAGTCGCAAACTGATGGAATGTCATAAAAATAATGATGGGGGATTAGACTTAGTCTGACAAAGAAATGGTCATCTCAAATAATACTTACGCAATTGTTCTTTTTCATTAATTTTGTAAGCATTTCATCCAATTTGCCTTTCCCCTGTGCGAAACTAGATGCCGATGAGTGACCGCTCGATTTTTTCGACATCGAAAAGTCTTGAACTTCACTAAGGTCAATCGGATTCTTAATCATCTCTGCCATGTTTACTTTAGGAAGACTCGATGACAAGTCAATGGGGGTCAATGTACTTGAAGTACCCGGTATAACAGTTGGTTTGTTGTATTGTTGTGGCGCAGATCGCATCAATGACGGATGCTGATGCGCTGGTGGTGGCTGAGGTCCCGTCGATGAATTGCGACGGGATTCCATGGGCTCATCTTCTCCCCACACCGATTTTGATGAAACTGTGGAAGATTGTATTAAATATCAATATTGTAGTTTTAAGACGATGTCGATATCAAGCTAATTTTAATTAAATTAGTTGAAAAACCAATAAGGAAAGCTGTAAAATTACCTGTATTTTGTGAGTTATTCAACAAGGCATGCAATTTGGCGCGTTCGGTCTCAACATCAATTGCAATGTGGCGTTTTCTTTTCTTGCTTGAGGTCGTCATGGGCGTACCACCTTGCTGCGATTGCTGTTGCGATTGTTGTTGTGTCAAATGCGCATAAGCCGATGTATTTAATGGATTTTGCAGCTGTTTCGACAGACCTTGATCAGTAGTGATCGTTATGACGTCCGGAGTATTCGAACTTCTAGCCGCCGACTCCATTGAAGATGAAGTTGGTGTGGCTGTTGTCATTGTGGTTGGAATATGTTTGACAGTCTCGAATAATGGAATATCGAGATCCATACCTTGGCAACCAGTGTATGCAGAATACGATTTTCCAACTAGCCACTCTTGGTGTTCAACTAAATGAATAATGTGACTGATACGCTTCTCGAGTGCAAAGTCACGAAACCATCGAATTTTAATGTGAACCCGTGGCTTCTCTGGCATATCTTTTGTAAGGACAGCTGCAAGTTTAGGATACAGTTTGTCATCAGCCTTAACGTCTTTTGCGCTTTCATACGCCTTCATTTTGACCAATGGTTGTATAACCTCTAAATCAGGGAATCTGGCTTTAAGCTCAGCCGCCTGCTTTTTGCATTCCTCTTCAACAGCTTTTTCCTTCTCCTTCATTACTTCGTCATCATCCGGATCACCTTTACCCTCTGGTAGTTCTTCCTCTTCGACATCAGGTTTCTCCGTTTTCAATGTTTCGATGGACTCAAGCTGGCTTTCCTCAGATGCTTTTTCATCAGGTTCTTGGACAGCGTCCTCAATGGTGGCATTCTCGTTATCTGCTTCAATTTCAGATATATTCTCAGCCTCTGTAGTAGCCTCTTTAACTGTCTCTTCTTCCTTTGATTCCACTTCTGATGGTATCTCCTTAGACAACTCCTCAGAAGTTTCTGCATCTGTCTCTTTTTTCGATTCTGGTACATCCACGACAGGAATCTGCTTGTCTTCCGTCGCATCTTCAATGGCATTGTCGTTGTCAACATTGTCAACCGCTTCCATTTTCTCTTCGTCAGCTGGCGTTTCAATCGCCAATTGTTCTTCAATGGGTTCCTTTTCGACAACTTCATTTTTCTCAACTTCTGTATCTATTTTTTCGTCATTTTCTGTTACATTGTCAACAACATCTTGTACCGATTCTTCATTTATAGTTTCTGCAGCGTCTTCATCACTTTTGTCATTACCATCCACTTCCATTTGCTCCTTTGCGTCTTGAGAAGCTTCAATCACTTCCTTTTTATTATCATCTGTTTCCATTTCTTCTTCGCAAACAGCAGTTTCAGTGTCTTCCATCTTCTCAGGAAATTTAGAAAAATCATCTTCTAATGGTTTGCTGATTTCCTCGTCAGTATTTTTGTCTGTTAGTGGAGTCTCTGGAGTCACTATTGGTGTTTCATCTTCCTTTTTCACAACAACACTTTCAAAACTAGCAGCCTCTTCTAGTTGCTCTACTTTAATTTGAGCTTCTCGCTCCAATTCGGCAATTTGTTCTGCTTTAATTGCATTTGCCATTAACAACGTTTCGACATCTTCAATATATTGCCGTTCAGCACGTGCAAATGAAAACTCTGGATCAGTAAATATTAAATATTCCGATTTATAGAGGCCGTGTTTGAGCACCGCTTTGACGAGTTCTTTGTCGTGTCGTCCTGATTCCCACCAATCGGGAGTGTCAGCATTGTTCTGTGCTAATTTTAATCGCTCTTCTAATTTGGAACTTTTTACCGTCTCGCGAAGCTTGGACAGCAACTCGAGACGATCAAGTACAAGCCGGGCGTGATCTTCGCTAATGTCATCGATTATACCTTCGAGACCTTTTTCTTCATCAGTCAAACGGACCCCTGCTTGTCGTTTACACATGGCAATAAAAACTTTGTAAAAATCACTTAGGCTCTCGTCGGTCTTTTTCTCTAGTCTGGCCATTGCCTTAAATTTCGTCCAATCCGGAGTAGGTACGAGAGAGTTGGCCTGAAGGTCGACTCCATACCCAGTGAGAACACGAAGGAACTCATTTTCTTCTCGGCGATTCCATTTCTTTGGAATTGCTTCAAGACGACCGCGTTCCCGTTCCTTTACAGCCTGCTCAATCTTTTCGCGACGTTCCATTTTCTAGAATCAGATGAAATAGTTGTTAATAAAATGTCGTGGCCAAGCTAAATGATGAATGAAAAAAAATGTTTATAGTCAAAATAACATCAATCTATGGGCACACGTCCAAATTACACTTACTACAAACATTCCTTTTCTTTTTGATCTTTTTTCAAATGTTATTCTATATTTTACGTAGTGCATTTGATAAAATAGTTTTAAAACTAACTCTACAGGATCTACCAACCAGATCTAGGTGTCTCAAATACTAACCAAATACATAGCCAATTTCTGGAAGTCCCAATTCGCGAATTGGCTAGCGTCAGCCGGATTTAATCCAAGGCCCAAACTGAGCATCAGACCAATGTCAGCAGCGGAAGGCATTTGGGGCTGACCAGCAGATGATGTCAATGTCTGACCCGCACTACTGCCCTGTTGTTGCTGCTGTTGCTGTTGCTGTAAGTGCTGCTGCTGGTGCTGCTGTTGGGCAGCCACTGCAGCTGCTACAGCCGTTTGTAATTGCGATGCATTGGTTGTTGTGATGCTTGTAGACACCGACTGCGGTTGGGTCTGTATACCACCGACTGTGATTGATGTGGCTCCAGCGCCTACATTTCCGGGCGTTACTAACGCTTGCAACTACACGATAAGAAACGGTTTTGGTTGTTTGTTGGTAGCAAAATCAAGGATTTTTATTTATTGCACAAATATTGTGGGACGATTTGGGAGAAATTACTCAAAAAAAATTATTTTCAAACCGAAAAGTAAAACCTCATGCAAAAATAGAAAACTAGAAATCTATATAAACCCTTAACCAGCTCTAATTTTCTACACAATTTGATGTGACTAAACTTTTTGAAAATGTGGACTCAGATTTGATAGAAACATTAAAACGTTTACGGTAAAATATAAGTGACATTGCATGTCAATCTTCATTTAAAGAAAAATAATTCGAAACTACTAAACAGAAAAGAATCTACAAAAAGAAAAAAAAAAATCGTCCAAACCAACCTTGGCTTTTTGCTGTTGTTTCAGCTCTTCCTTTTTGTAATTTCTTTGGTAGGAGGTGATGACTCGACGTAAACGAGTGTTGAGGTCTTGCATTGAGGGCCATATTTGGTCGTCAGTAGACATGCTGCCACCAGGGATACCAGCATACACACTCTCATCATCATCCAGTCCTGAAAAGAGTTTTCATTTTAGTACTGTTTGCAATAAAACTTAACGTATAAACTAACCGGAAGAGCTGGGTCGGTCGAATTCATTGTCTTTGGAGTCTGTCGCCTTCGAATCAGAATCCTTGGTTGCTGTGCCGTCGTCGTCACCTTCATCCTCGTTTTCGTGTTTAGAATTAACATCGTCCTCGATGCTGTTAAAGAGGGAAGAGAAAATTTGTTTTGAAACTTAAATATCTGGCAAATTTTGATCCGTAACATATTAAAACATAGGTGGGAGAGCGATTGCGCGCGGTTGCCACATTCAACAAATATGTATGCCTGCTAGATTTCACACAACACCATCATATGTGTTTCGTCGTATGCTTATATCTGAGAGAACTGTGTGTGTGGCATGCAATTAAAATATGTAAATAAATAAATACAGTAAATGGGGTGTTGGTTAACACATGATTAAGCGGCTGATCGATTTTATTATTGGTTTAAATAAGTAAATGAGATCGATTGATTTTCGTTTCTACATGCCATATAGCAGATGTTTGTATCTTTTTTGTTATAATAAAGATATATAAATAGAAAAAGACGAATATTTCAAAAATAAACTAGGGTATACTTACGTTCTCTCCTCAGGGACAAAGTTGGTATAGTATTGTTCTTTGCACAATTATTGACTATTTATACATATTTCTACAACGTCTGTAGTTAGGGGGAAGGGGGTGGGGATGTTTTTGGGATAGATGGGAGAAGAGTGTCTTATCACGGTGTGGTGATCACGGTGTAGTGATCGATGGGAAACGGGCACCTGAAGGACAATTTTCACGTAAACACAAATACACTTACTTTGTAGCGACGAGCGCCGAGTCGTCGAGGGGTCCCAAATGACCGACATAACAGAGAGTCGGATCGCCGCGAATCTGACGATAACTTTCGCATCCGTGCTTATATGTTCCAACCAACAGACTCTTGTCACAACATTTAGGATTCCACCAAGAGCTTGGCACCTGATCGTTGGTAGGCGGCGGGCAAATAGGGAGTTCGCTACACACAATGACAATGGATTTGTTTTTGTTTTATAAAAAGCCGAATTTTGAATTTAGAAAAAAAAAACTTCTGTTTTAATAATAACTTCTTTTTTACTAAGATTTTTTAGTGCTATTTTTCAATTTCATTTTATTATTTTATTGGTTTTTCATTTTTACTAATACTCTGTTCTGTAAGCAACCGAATCGTTTGAATGCGTTGTCCTTTTTGAATCATTGCAGATACAATTATGACGTCGAAACTTTCATAAATGGCCTTGTATGAATACAATTTCCGCGAAATAAACTAAACATTTTTTTCATATTTGTGATGTCTCTAAAGTAATGAAACGAATATTAGTTAATTGAGATCTGATTCCGATGTATCGGGACCAATACTACTCTTAGTTGCAATTAAAATATGTTTACACTAAAAGGCCAAAAGTAAAAAAGCTTACTCAGTCGAGTCTAAATTAAGTGTTCTAATACTAGTCTAAAGATTATCAGTTATCACCAAACCATCATTTTCATCGCAACATTTTTGATCGTAGATTATTACCGGGTAAATCAGTTTCAAAGTAAAAAGTATGCCAAAGAACAAAAAAGGAGTACTCATTCGGATTCGGTTTTCTAATTACTATTTACAAACGAAAATATGATTAAAACCATTTTTCTCAACCATTTTTAGGACCAAAAAATAATAATTAAGATTGTGATTTGTGGATTTCACTTATTGTTAAAAATCGTAAGAACCAATTTTGTAGCTTTGAACGCCCGATTCGCCATAATTCCGATATGCTCGTTGTGAAAATTTCCGTCATTTAAGTGCACAGTTGAACGACAAATCTGTTTTTCACTTCTAAAAATTAGCTCCTTAGCTCCTCTTTTACTTGTTATTTATTGCCTGTTTGCGACTGATGGGGTCAACGTTAAATTTATATAGACAGACACAATGAAATTTTCTAACATCCAATCAGTCACAAGCAGATTTCGGTTTGTGCTTCCGCAAAAGCCTAACAATAATTAGGTTTCATTTAGATAGAGAGCGGTTGTTCTATTAAAAATAATAACAAAAAATTGCTTCAAAAACATACCAAAAATTCTTGTAGATTGATTGTTGGCTTCGTTCGATTCGACAAATAAAAATGATAAAATTAATATTGTTCGTCCCATCAATTTCGTTAGGTAAAAGTGAATTCATTTGTGTCGCATTCAACAACAAATATATAAATTAATGTATTTATAAAGAACAACAACGTATCGAATGTGAATATAAAATGTAAGTTAATAGCCATTAATAAATACATCTGATGCATGTGAAGCGAGTTCTTAATTCAATATAAAAACTCTCAAAAATGTTCAATTTTGTGGAAAATCATAATTTTAGTGGCATCCGATTCGAATCAAAGGAAATAGACTGTTTGTTTGTTCGGCGATTCAGATGCCTTGGCTATTGGAATTCACATTTAAGGAGTGCAAAATTGTTTTTTTTTTGAGAATTTGTATATTAGATTCAATGTTTATAGTAATTACAAAGCCAGGAATGAATGATTATAGCGCACGTTAAATTAAATGTGTAAGTGTTATTATATCCATAACAAAAATCAATATTCAGCAGTTGTTACTTGAAAGCGTCGAAATACGAAATAGTTAGTTCCGGCATTGGAAAGATTATCACGATTTAAAAAAAAAGAAAGAAGAAAAACGTTTAGTTGTTGGCGTTGCAGACTTCACCTGCTTCTGGCTCCGTGGTACTGTTACTTAGCGTCTCATTTTATCAAGACTGACTTTTATTTAATAGTTCAAAATACGACATACATTAATTTATTAAGCAATTAAAAATAAGATCGTGTGTGTCAACGTGTGTGTTACATACATTCAAAATTCAGGTAAATTTTAAGCAATCCAATTTAAATACGCGGCGGTTCTCCTTCACCACACACGATCTCACTATAGTGATGGATACAAAACCAACATGATTTTTTAACAAAGAAAAATAAACACATCGATAAATTTAATGGAAAATTCTCTGCATCATAGTACACAATTATTGAGATAAAAAAAAAATACACCCAGAGTTTTGTCAAGGCACAATTAACATTCAAACTGTGAAGATTCAAAATATGTTTAATAAAAACTTAACAACACACGCCCAACAACTATAGAACGGAATTTAATCGTAACAATGGAAAAAAAAACTCAATCGAAACATAAATTTATGTGAAAATGGAATGTAAACTGATTTTTTACAAATTTTTTAAATCAAATAATGGAAAGCGTTTTACTGGTTGTTGAAATTTTTTGATTGTTGGAAGAGAAATGATGATTTGTTCATGAAATAGTTTGTGATCTTGAATAATTTGTTTTTAAAATAAATGTATAATCATAAATATAGTAAAATTCATTTTAAGCAAAAAGCTGAAGAAGAAAAACATCGCACTTATATATCAGTAATATATATATCAGTAATATATATAAAAAAAATAAAAACAATTTGGATTATTATAATTAAGGGAACAAATAAAAAAGGTTATGTAAAATGGATCAACACTAACTAGATTAAAGCTGAATGATTTAGCCGAATTTGTATGCTTTTTCTTTCTTTCTTTCTTTCTTTTGAGTCTCTCAGTTTTAATCGTGAGAATTTTTTTTAATTCAGCAAAAACCTTTAGTTTTTTCGATATTAGCATAGCAAACCATCACGGAGAATTTAGTAGAACAGCAAATAAAATTGATACAAATTCAGCTTAATCCGATCATCTCGTATGAGTATTTGATAACAGTTTGTGGATGTAGGAAATGTCAATGTAATTAATGATAAAACATACCTGGCATTGACTCCCTCGGAAATTTGCGGCACAAAATCACCTATTACCTCATGCTTTATATAATACAGCATGCGCACTCTTAGCAGTACTCTGTAAGAAACATTTCATTTAGTAAACCAAATTCGCTTTCGACAGTGTTGTTGTATCAAGACTTGATGTTCGTCGCGACTCACTTATTGGCATGCCTTCCCAAATGCTTTTTGTACATCACGTCCAGGAAAGTATCGGCGTCGTACTTCTCTTCTTTGCTCCAATGATTGGGATCGAGCAGATTTTGAACGGTCAAGGATTTTTCACGTGGCGATAACGCACTCCCACCAGCACAGGCGCTGCTGGCATTTCCGTTTCCACTGATTGTCCCAGAGGAAACAGCCGCTGCTCCCGTGCTAGTTGTAGCCATGCTGGTGCAGCCGGCGCCCACATTCGTCATTACCATGCTGCTGCTTTCTTTGGGAGTTTTGCCACCTTTTCGTCCTGAAAATGTAAGTATGTTGGTCATTTAAAAAATATGACACAACCGCAAGGGTCGTGGATGTTGATTTGGTTCGCCTTGGATAAATATCAGGCTTTACCTTTAGCGTTTCTACCTCTTGGCACCAGGTTATGAAGACCACTGTGATTCCGACTGATTTTGTTCACCTCCCCCGTCTCGTTTGGTGTGATCAAATCCCAAATAAAATTCTTGATCTTTTCATCGCCTCTGTACACTTGTAGACAATAAAGCAACTAAAAACAAAGTAAATTTTATATTAAAAATCAAACGAAAATCTAAAGTATTTTATGTATGGTCGGTTAATTAATATTGGTACAGCAGTTCCTCAGAAATAATCGTGAGAAATAAATTTAATTCAGCGAAAACCTTGAGTTTTCTCGATATTAGCATAGCAAACCATCATTGGATAGCAGATACCAACATAAATTAAAACAAATAAATAAACATTCAGATACATACTATAACTCGAGCACAGTCCTCCACATCCTGCTCTCTCCAACCGCGCTTGAAAACACCATGCTCCAGGATCTCTCCCCAACGACCCCAACTGTAATAAAAATTTAAAAAATTTTAGCTTAGCTTCTAATTCATTTGTCTATTTTAGTATTTTTTTTTGTTTAACCATGACGGAAAAATCTAATTATTCTATTTATCAAGATCCGGATCTTGGCTTGGAGGAATATAGCCCAGAACAATTGAGGGATACATTAATCCAACTCGAGTCTGAAATAAGAGCTGTAAATTTAGAAAATATACTATTCGAACGCTTTTTAGTGCGTAACGATGTCAAAGCATTAAGCCACGTGGACCGTGCAACGGAAGTATCGCGCAGAAAGACTCGGATTCACTTTCAGCCGATGCACAATGCGAAATCTCGTCTTTCATCTGCACTTCGGCGTAGCTCAGGTTCAGAGATGAGTTCGCGACGTGTCAGTCGATCTCACCAAACGTTGCTATCATCAAATGCTATGGCACCAGGAGCTCGTCTGGCCCGAATAGATAACATCAGTATTGGGATGAAAATAGAAATGGTAGAGACAGAACTAAATCTAATTGAAAAAGACCGTCAAAGATTGACAAAACAGTCGAAAAGCGATTCGCAAGATATGCGGGCAAAAAAAGAAGAAATCAAAATTTCAAATGAAGACATCATAGATGCGATAGATGATTTTGAAGAAAGCGTTGCAGTTCAGGGAGTAGACCCTCAGACGCACAAAGTTTCTGAAGCATCATTGAGCAAATTTATAACAAAGTGGGAGAAAAGGAACACTTCTCAGATTGCAAAAACGCTACTCAGAACGGTAACTTTGGAAAATCGATATAAGAAACAAAAAATCAGATATAACGAACTTAAAGGACTTAACAAACATTTGCGTCCTATCCATTACGAAGAACTGCTTATTCAACGGGAATTATTAAACACGTCAATTAAAAATAAAAACAATGAGCTTTTGGGATTGAAAGCATCTTGTTTTGCGGCCACGATTGCTCAAACTGATGCTAAAAGATCATTTGAAAATGTTCAACAGCGATTGCAAACTATTAAAAACAAACAAACTGAGGCCGAAAAACAAGGGAACCGATTTCTCAATCAACAAAGACCACTTCACGATGATATTCAGAATTGGAAACAAAAAATTGATGACCTTCAAAAACGTTTGAAAGCTCAAAAGCCTCCATCCATTGAAGAATATATTGAACTGGACCAAGAGATTAGAAGATTAGAGATTGAACTTGAAAATTTGTTACCACGCTAAAACTTACCCAAATGATAGAAGCCCCTTTTCAACTTTGAAGCATTCTGACTTTGCCCAGGAGCCATACTGTATATCATCCAATCCAAGTGCAGCCAATGTGTCACGATCTCTTGGAATATATTCATCATTTACAGCTAATTGTTTATTTCGTTTGTTAATTTTTTCCCGCTTGCGTTTGCTTCTTAAGCCTGTTGAATGAATTTTAACAAAAATGTTAGTTATACGAGCATAAAACATATCTTACAAATATATGTACCTATTCCTTCCTCTTCACTTTCCACAGATGAGTCTTCCGACATATCGATGGCCCCTTCATCATGTCCATAGCGTTTTATTTGAGTCCTTCGTCTAGGCTCTGACAACACGAGATCTTCCTCTTTTTCCTTTTCACTTATTGTAGGATCAATATCGGCCTTCTTTGCCCACTTGTTCCAAAAATCAGGATCGTCGATTGTAATATCTGATCGATTTCCAGATGCCGCAAATGACGCTTTCGAGAAAGTAGAGCCTTGTTCCGATTCCATTGTTATAATTTGTGTTCGTCTCTTTAGAATGGAGTCGATATCCTCCTCACAGAACTTGTCGCCTTCATTGTCATTGTCCATAACTGCACCATATGCGCCCTTTTTCAACAAATCTTCAATTTCCTTCTTTGATAATTGTCGACTATTTCCACATTCCTTGCCACCTTGGCTTGTATTCATACTTTGTAAAATTGCTTTATCAAGACCAAGTTTAAGAGAAGCTTTATCAAACATTTCACGCTCGTACGTGTTTCTGCAGAGCAAGCGATATATTTTTACCATCTTCTGTTGGCCGATACGATGGCAACGAGCTTGTGCCTGTAAGTCGTTCTGAGGATTCCAATCACTGTCATAAATGATGACAGTATCGGCAGCAGTTAAATTTATACCCAAACCACCTGCCTTTGTACACAACAAAAATACAAATCGATCGGAATCAGGTCGGGAATATCTGTCTATAGCGGCTTGTCTCAAATTACCACGAATACGACCATCGATTCTTTCGAATGGATACTTCTTGTACATAAGGTAGTCTTCCAAAATGTCGAGACAGCGAACCATTTGACTAAAAATTAACACACGATGCCCATTTGCCTTTAACTTTGGCAACAGTTTATCAATTAGCACCATTTTGCCGCAAGAGTTCACCAGATTCTTGTAGTAAGCGTCGGTGTCTTCGCCGTGAGACATTTTCCAATCGTATTGAATTTGGTCCTCCGCTCCGTTCAGCAGATACGGATGAATGCAGCATTTGCGCAGCTCCATCATAGTGTTCATTAAATTTGGTATGTTGGCAGAAGTTGTTCCCTTCTTCAAGAATGAAAAGTTTTGTTCGAGGATACCTCGATAATATTTCTTCTGGATGTTGGTAAGTTCTACTTCGACAATTGTTTCCTCTTTTGGTGCCAATGATTTTTCGACGTCGTCTTTCAGACGTCGTAGCATCATTGGCTTAAGCAAAGCCTGTAATTTTTGCACTTCTCCTTCTGTCTTGAGTGTTCCAAACTCTTGCAAAAATGCTTCGCTGCTCGCGAATTGGGCTGGCTCCAAAAAATTTAACAATGAAAACAATTCATTTACATTGTTTTGAAGCGGAGTGCCTGACAAGAGGACTCTGTGATCCAAATTTAATTGCCTGAGACCTTCAAGTAGTTTGCAATTGCGGTTTTTAAGACGGTGAGCCTCGTCAATTACGCAAACTCGAAAATTGAAATTTCTTAAATCTTGATAATCCGTCACAATCATTTCGAATGTGGTGATTAGCACGTTGTACTTTGTTATATCCTTAATGACTTTGCCATGATCATTTTTGTAATAGAATTCATATTCTTGAATCATTTGTTTACTGGTCACAGATCCGTGATAGACGATAACATTCATGTCTGTCCAACTTTCAAACTCGCGTTGCCAATTGGGAATTGTTGATAGTGGAGCAATGACCAGGAAGGGCCCTCGAATCCCATATTCATACACAGAGTGCACAAATGTTAGACTTTGGATTGTCTTACCCAAACCCATTTCATCGGCCAGGATGCAGTTGTGACTATTGTACCATGAAAATTTCAACCAATTAAGGCCTTCCAGTTGATATGGACGTAACGTGTTTCCGCCCTTGTAAACGGGTGTTTTGTCAAGTTTCTTCCACTGCTCAGGATTGGGACGTTTTTTCGGCTTAGCCTTATCCTTTGAAGGATATTTAGAAAACACATAATATTGGTTAATTTTATCTTCGTCGACATCTTCTGCTAACTCCCATGTGCTATCCTCATAAGGCAAACTTTTCCATTTCACTAAATAGTGTTTGGTTATTTCGCCAGTAACAGCGTCTTTGTGCTCAGAGACATCTAGAATTCGATCAGTTTCAACAAAATCAGGATTGAACTGTTCATCCTCTAGATTTTCAAAAATGTTCATCTGTTGAGCTTGTTTTTGTTGGAAGCGTTTAATTTTTGACGATATTCTTCTGTCACCTTTGTATAATTCCTCCTCAGTGCGCCACTCACAATGCAAATACGAGAAGTTACGATATTTTACGAAATATTCTTCTACGTCAATCATTATTGGTTCTGATTTCTTTTCCAACTCTTCGTTCGCTTCCTCACTAGTTTTAACAGACGAGCTGCTAGAAAGCTGATCCTTTACTTCAGCAGTATCGTCGTTAGTCGATTCCGCTGCAGGCTCACTTTTCTCAATTTGGATTTCATTTTCAATATCTTCAACTTTATCTAATTCCTTCGAGGACTCTTTATTAGGCGCATCTTGGTCATCTTTCGGAGCAGCTACAATATCCGAAACGTCTTCTTTACTCTCCTCCTTCGGTTTCTCACTGCAATCATTATCACATGCTTCGTTTTTAGTACCTTTGTCAATATCCTCTTTAATAATTCCAGTGTCTTCGATCTCATTTTGATCCATAGATTCTTCTTTTGAAGTTATAACATCATCTGTGCCCTCTCCACTTTCGCATTTTTCACCTGTGGATTTTAAACTTGCTGCATTTGTGTCAGAGTCTATATCTTTACAATCTTCTTTCTTTTCGTCTTCGGTTTCAATCTGATCCGTTTCCATTTTCTCTTCAACGTCAGGTAGAATATTCGCGTCTTCTAAATCCTTTTTCTCAGCAACTTCATCCAGTTTTTCAGTGTCAACTTCCATTTCTTTCACATCAGTTGAAGTCGGCGGCTCGTCCACAATGATTTTTTTAGGTGGATCTGGGAGCACCTCACGTTTACCCATACGCACTGCCAAGACGTGTTGCACTACCATTGAATCCTCGTCAGTAGTATTTACATAGACATAATTTGGCTTGTTCATGTTAATAGGTTCCTCGATTTTGGGCGGTTCAATTACCACTGGTTCACTGGGACCTGCAATGCAGTCATCTAGTGGCTCTGTCGTGCTTACATTCTCTTGTGATTCCGATACCGGCAAAGCAGATGAATCTTTTTTATCCACATCCTTTCCTTCTTTTTTCTTGAATGGGGATGTGGAAATGATTCCACTTTCATCATCTGAGATACTTAACATGACATCATCAACGTATTTTTTACGTTGAGTGTTACGCGCAGAGCGACGTTTAGAACTATCTATTTCTGAATCAGGTGGTGGTGACGGTGGTGGAGTGGTGATTAAATCATCTGCTTCTCCGTCAGATTCGGGTACGATGCGACCACGAGAACGCTTCTTCAGTTTTTTGCTGGTAAACGTTTGTCGCTTTGGAGTTATGCTTTTGCTTTTTGACGAACCAGCTTTTTTGCGACGCGGTGTAGCTAAATCACTTTCAGCAGGTGCAGGACTAAGAGAGTCATTTTCGCCATCCGACTTTTTGCCATCTTCAGACAAGGTTTTGCTTATCTTAGACACTGGTATGTCATCAAAATCAGTAACTTCATCACAATTAAGAGTCATTTTTGAATCATCTAATGACTTGTCATCCATCGAGTGGGATGTGTTCTCATCTCCCTCTTTTTTCATACCATCAGCACTTGTATCCAAAAAGGATGACTCATTGCCACTGTTATCCAAGCCGGTTTTATCAAAATTTGGTTTTCTGCCTCGTTTCTTCTTTGGCTCACTTGGGTCCTTCGGCTCACGTTTCTTACGTGGTTCTTTCGGAAGTTTTGGCTCTTTTGACTTGCTCGGGTCCTTCGGTACTCTAGGCTTTCGTGGCTTCTTATTTTTCCGATCAGTAGACGTATCCAATTCACCACTGTCATTGTCTTGTGAAAAGTCGCCAGTTTCGTTCAAATCAGACATATCATGCGATATATCACCTAAGCCAGCTCCCGGTGTAACACAATCCTCTGAAACGGGAAGCATGTCAGGCATAATGGTGGGCAACGAACTAATTGTGTCATCGTTTACGGCATTTTTATCGCCTTTCTTTTGACGCGGCTTTCTCGGCTTAGACAGACCACGTCCACGTCCTCTACCCGTTGTACTTGATACTTGTGGACTCTCGATCATCGGAGATGCAAACATAGGATTTTGCAATAAACACTGGGATCCTCCATTGCACTGGTCATTTGCTTCGTGTTGTTGCAACATATTAAGACGATCCTGTAGTCGTACGATCTTCTCTTGTACGTCTGAAGAAGCAGGAGTGCAATACAATTCTTGCAGTTGCTGTTGCAAAGCAGCTCGTTCTTGATGATGAGTAATTGGAGCTGAGCCATAACCCATAGCACCGTGTGCTAACATTCCTGTCGCCATGTGCATTCCCGGTTGTGGTGGTCCACCAAGCATCATATTTGGATCATAAATATTTGTTTGTGGCATTGGCATGGCTTGATGAGTTCCCATCATTGGCATTGATTGCATTGGATTTTGGGAAATAATGCCACTTTGAGGCATCATCGAAGTCGTAGGTTGGATTTGAGAGACCGATGCTTGATCTATAGAATTGGTGTTTATTGTCTCCATTGAATGTACTTCCGCGGATTGTGGTAAAGTACTAAATTGTGATTGTGTCGCTGGATTTGATTGCACTGATGTGGGTTGACTATGTTGAGACACTCCCGAATTAGAGTGATCACTGCTTCCATCAGAGGCATTTGTGATGTGCTCTGTACTAGATTGGGGACTGTTAATTTCAAGTTGTGATGAGGACTCAACTTGTATCGGAGTTTGAGGTGGTGGTGGTGATTGAAGAGTATCGTTGCCGGAATTTAAATCTGGCTGATGATTGGACTGGTCGTCTTGACTCAGAGAATCTTCAGTTTTTGTCATTGACTCATCTTCTATGAGCTTGCCATTATCATCTTGAACCTGCGTATGCTGATTCGAATTATCATTGTGCTCGTTTGGCTCATAATTGCTGCCCAAAGATTCACTAACAACTGTGTCTGGTGGTGTCACCATTGAATTAGAGTTGTCCATCAACGACACCATTTTTAGGGACTCGTCAGATAGCGACGACATTTTTTGCTGTTGATTGCATTGAGTATTGTCTATTTGCAAATGATTTTCCGCTTCAGGCTGCATTTGCTGATTCAAGGAATCTGTGCAAGGAGTGGTAGGAGTTTGTGGACGATCTTGCTCAGATGTCACATTATCCATCACAGCTCCAAATGGGTCTATAAGACTTGTTTCTGGTGTTGCAGTCGCAACCGTTGTCTGTAGTTGTGCTTGCTGCCGATCCGTTTGTACTTCATCTTGTGATATTAAAAGCGATTGTTGTGGCGGGACATCTTCTGATTGCTGCAAATGATCTGGTTGCTGCAGTATTTGTTGTGGCTGTTGTTGTTGTGGTTGTTGTTGCTGCTGATGATGATGTTGTTGTTGTTGTTGTTGTTGTTGTTGCTGCTGCTGCTGCTGCTGCTGTTGTTTTTGTTGCTGTTGCTGCTGCTGCTGTTGTTGTTGCTGTTGTTGATGCTGCTGCTCCTGCTGAAGCTGTTGCTGCAATTGCTGTTGTTGCTGTTCATATTGCTGCATTTGCTGTTGTTGTTGCTGCTGCGTGGAGACAAGTTGCTGTGGAGTGACATGTTGCTGCTGTTGATGCAATGGTGGCAACTGCGTGTGCGATGGAGAAGTATGCGGTTGATGCAGTAATGATGAAGGCTGCTGTTGGTGCCCAATCATACTACTTGTGTCTAGAGTGGCTGATGGAACCACTGACGGCGAAAGTTCAGTTTTATGCGGCTCTGGTTCAGAAGTCATGTACGGATTGGATTGAGCAGTTGTTGCCGAAAATGTCTGCGTGTTCAAATCGTTGAGACCCGTCAACTGACTAATTTGATGCTGACTTGGTGGCGCCAATTGCGGTATCGCTTGTTGCTGTTGTTGTGGCTGTGGCGGTGGCGGAGGCAATGGTTGTGATATGGGTGCTGGAGAATACAAATGCTGTTGGGGCTGCATTTGTGGATGTCCAACACTCATACTGTTACCAGATGATGGTCGCTGTTGCATTGGAGGCCAACTTTGATGCTGAGGTGACATGGGCATACGTGGTCCCATCGGAGACAATGGATTGCTCATTTGTTGATGTGTTGGCGGTCGATACGAAGATGGTGGATAATCGAGAGTGCTGTTAACCGACGATGGTGTCGATTGTGGTATCACCATTTGTTCGAGCGCTTGAAGAGTACTAACTGAGCTGGATGACATTCCTCCCTTTGGTGGAATTTGTTGTTGCTGAGGTCTTGGACTTGGTCCGCCTGGCATATGTGGATGTGGTGAGAGAGCATTTGATGTTGGTGGTGGTTGTGTGCCAACATTGGGTTTCGCGGGTGACATTGAAGGCCTCGGCGAAATCTGAGGATGTGGCGACATTGGTGTTGGCCGCGGCGACATTTGTGGTGACAACTGTGGGAAAGGCGCTCGATACTGCGGACTACCGCCCAACTGGGAAGGCGTCTGTGGTGATTGTTGTTGCTGTTGTTTGGCGCTTGTCATGAAGGAAGGTGGCGGCTGTGATTGTTGTTGAGGTATGCCATAGCCGGGCATTTGATGTGGCATTTGATGTGTACTATGCGGGCCAATGGAATGAGTTTGTTGTTGGCTCTGCTGTGCAGTCTGCTGATGTTGATTAGCTACGGATGCGCTTGGATGCATCAAACTGGGTAACTGTCCGGGTTGAGTATGACTCATAACTCCGGGTGTCTGTATCTGGCTTGTGGGTTGACTACTGGGTACTTGCTGGGGCAGTCCAGGATGTTGTCCCATACCAGGATGTTGGGGTTGCGCTGGATGAACAACTTGGCTGGGATGTAGTTGCTGGTTCGGCTGCGGCTGGCCCGGCAAAGAAATGTGGCTTTGCGCCGTCTGCTGGCTGAGGTGCGACTGTTGTGATTGTTGACTGGGATGTGAGACTATCTGCGGCGCCGGCTGTTGTGACCCGGGTAAATGATGACTAGGTGCTGATGCATTGGGCATATGTTGGGGATAGCCCGTCTGATCTAGTCCATGTCCATACGTGACATGTTGTGGTGGACGGCCGGGTTGGTGCTGCATCGCAGCTGCTGGTCCGTATGCCGAGTATGCCTGGCTCGCAGGCTGTGATTGTGCCGCCCCAGGATACATTGGGTGTGTCGCTTGTGGATAGTGTTGGGGAACACGCTGCTGTGACTGTGGCGGTTGTTGTTGATTCATGGCAGCCGCGTAGCTTTGCTGCTGCATCATACCACCCATCATGCCTTGCTGACTGTACTGCATTTTTTGGGCATCTTGTTGTGAGTAAGCTCCGATGTGCCTGTAACTGAACAAGAAATCAAAGTGGTTAGCTAAACGAACAACAGACAATGCTAAGGTGCTATTGGACTTTACCCGGCTTGCGATTGTGCTTGCCGCTGTTGTTGTGAAGGTGTCTGAGGGTGGCCATATGAGCCCATTCCCGCTGACTGGTAAGGTCCAGACTGTGCTGCTGGACTACCCCAGCCACTTAGGTCACCCATACCCATCCCAGCGTGCTGATCGGCCATGCCGTACATATTATCCGCTGGTGATTGGTATGTCGGATATTGTGGCTGTTGCTGTTGCATAGGGTGTGGGGCACGGTGCCTGGGATAGGCGCCCGGAGGGCCCATTGGTCGTGGTGCTGTTGCTGCGTCATATCTGTAGTATGCATCTCTACGATAACAGAAAATAAACGCGCATTATGAAAAAATAATTTTAAACATTAAGTAACTTGTAATAACTTACCCTTGATGGTTTCCGTGGAACATGTTCTGAGCATTTCCATCCATCAGGATTTTAATGGAAAAGTTTGAAAATGTTATCTGTTTTTCTTACAATACGTAAGAAAAATGGCTTCAATATCGCTGAATAAAGAAATATGGTTAAGACGTTATAAATGTGTTTCACGGTGGACACACCAACAATTACAATAAAATTTACTTACAAAAATAATTTCTCGTTTTCGGTCCGCCAATGTTGTGCTTCTGTGATCTATTGCCGATTGCTGATGACCAATTACCAAATGTTATAAATTCGGCGTATAATATTCACAATAAATAATTGCTGACGGAAAATCATTATGAATGCATTTTCTTTGCTTGCTGTCAAATTAGTTGGCAACAACTCCATATCCCTTTACTCAATCTCACAAATCTCAATTTATTGGGACACAAGTAGAAGGAACTAACTTTATACAAATTATTTTGAGCATTAAACAATCTCCTCTTTCGACTCTTCTCTTAGAACAGTAAGGTCCATAGTAGTTACCTGCAAGAGAAAAAAAAAAACAAATAGTAAAATTTATAAGACCAATTGCAATTTTTTCATTCAATTCTAAGATTTACTTTATTATGATAAAGAAGATATGACAGCTTATAGAAGGGGAAAAGCTCTACGCTTATGATATTTTAATCGACATAATACGTAAGGCTTTACCCCTTCAATAAGGCATCTGCTTGTTGAGGATTCTGGAAGCGTTTGACGTCACACTGCCATTTTATAGAACAAAAATGCATGTAAGCAATGGCAGTTGACCATTTGATCAATGAAATATAAAATACATTTAATTATTAATGATTGTTGGACCCTTAACACCATATTAACATGTTGGTTAATTTAAATTCACGAAATTGTTGAGTTTTGACGTGTGCGCATGTTTAGAATTTTTAACATAATATTTTAGAAGATATAATTTATTGAAATGGATTTTCTAGTTATACGAACTAGAAAAACTAAATGTTTTTAAGACTCTGAGAATCGAGTCCTAAAAGTATTGAAAACAATTTATGTTATTTAAAAATCATCAGTCATCATCGATAATTATTGTTCTTATGTGCATATTAAAAATATATGTACATAGAGTTTTCAAAGTCACCAATAACATACTTTTTATGTAGCGGCCAATCGTTACCGGAATTTCGTCATAATTACTTTCTCAAAAAAAAAAAAAAAAAACAACACATGCCTGCAAAAATGCCCATGTGCAATCTGCATGTGTGCACTAACGTTTTTTAGCGTAATAGCCGACAATCAAAGAGTTTGACGTTGTGAGTTGTGCAAATATGGCTAATGAACGGACAAAAACAAGTAACGGTAAAACCATACATTTGTATTTGAAATAAAATATTCAAAATGGACGCGCGACTAATTTTTTAAGTGAATAGCCAACAAGACGATAGTGTTTGCAATGCAACCATTATTAAATCGACGTTTTGGCATTTATTTGTGGCAAACTTGAGTGTTGAAGAATACTTTTGTTTCCTTTTTCATAAAATAAAAAACTAATACACAAACAACAAAGACACGAAGAATACAAAAAAGAATACGCCGTCGGCCAAACTCAATATGTATTCAACTATAGTTTACACAAATTTTTATCCCAACATCAAATTGAAAATATAAATGCATGCGTGTGTATGTCATGAAACATACATTCGAAGGCGCGCGCGCTACACAGTGCACACACTCAACGCGCGCTCATACAGCACACGTCAGATAAAAAAGTGCCGCACGCTTGACTCCACCATCACAATTCACAATCGGCAATCGGCAATCCGCATAATTCTCCTTCGTATGCGGCATGCCGTGTGGATAGTGGATGCCGCCGCTGCGCCGCGCGCCGCAGCTCTGCGAGAGCGTTTTCAGTCTGCACTCTGCACTCAGCGCGGTGAGCGGACTAAGCTCTCCCATACCAACACAAATGTGTTCTCACACACTCAAATGTGCACTCCTAAATGAAGTCACACGAGACACATTCACGCGCTTGCTCACTACGCCATCAGCACTTGCCGTACGTACTGTCAAGCATGTGTGTGTGTGCGTCTGTACCGACCGAATACGCCAGTCGCCAAGCTTAAGTTAAAACCAGAAAAACACAATTTATAAGAGCAAATTAAAAAGAAACGTAGTTCATCAGATGAATGTATATTAGGCCATACATATAACTTAATATTTTCACTAAACGCCACCATTTTCTCAGCACGACGCGACGCGACGCAACGTGACGCTTGCTTGTATTTGTACGGTGGCGCACGCAGCGCTAAGCGCATAGCGGCAGTCCAGACGCAGACGGAAATTTATGCTCGCAATGACAATCATATTTCATATATATCTTTAATAACACAAAAAAAATACCTTCAACAAAAATGGTACATCTTTTATGATTAACTAAAGATTTTCATACAATGTTATAATTTAGCATATGAAGAAACAGGTGTTTCTCGGATTTTAGCACTATTAACGAATTAAATATGTTATGAAACTAGATAATTTGTTAAATTGTTACTAAAAAATGATTCGTCAGCGTTTATTTATTGTCAATAAAAAATAAACCAATCGTGTCGAATCGAATTTTGTTTGTCAATTTGTATTCAAATAAAAAACACGCGGCAGGGAGGGCCGACGCAAAACGTCATCCACAACAATTTCTAGAAAATACAAAAAGGATATGTAGATGAGACGAAGATTTGAATCCTTGACATGTACATTGTACATTTGTATCGAAGTATATGGTTGTCAGTCGACTAGGGACACATTTTCATAGACAATCGCATTGAATAACACATTACATTAAAGATTAATAAGTTGGGTGGTACTTTTTGTCAACGTGTTTCATCAATTAAATCAATTAAATATATATTTTTTTAGGTTATGAAATGTGTAATTGAGAAATTTAATTCTCAACGACAAAGAAAATTTTGAAAACGTTCAAATAAAATAATTTGAACCGATAACTATACCATCGAAAACAGTTTAGGTTATTAAAAAGGATTCATCCTTTCTTTCTTGTTCTAGTTACTGAGAAAATATCGGTTCTAACTATAGATAATGTTGTTAAAATTGAAAAATCGTTTATTGACAAGTTTACAAAAATATAAATAGTTGATTTTCTTGCGCTAACAAGCAGCGAAAGGATTAAATCCTTTTTTTTAGAGCTCGAGAAATTAAAAACTTATTTATGTTCGGATTAAATCTTAATACATTTAATTTAGTTTGTGTCCGTTTTTAACTTAGAAATGCAAAAACTCAGATTAACAAAAGCATAAAATCAGAATTTTTTAATTGTCGGATATATGCTTAATAGTTATTAACTGTAAAGAATGTGTGTTATTTATAAACAACAGGAGTACAAACGATCCTTAAAATTGGCATGTGTGATTTTATATCATGGGAATTTAAGTTTTCAAAATGAAATTTTGCAGTTGCAATTTTTAAAATTAAGCAGTGTTATATTTTGTTTGACAACAAAACGAATTGTCAAAATCGGAAAGAATTTCGTTCAGGCGAGCCTATTTAAAACATTTATTTAGATGACAAGTGACAACTGACAGCGTATCGCATCGGCAGCTCATTACCGATTAGTCGACGTGCAAGGAGACGCGAGTACGTAAAAAATTCCGCGCGGAGGTAAAAAAAAAATGCCCAACGAACGCTAGGGAATAAGGAACTGTGACCTGTGTATTAAAACACGTTTTGCCTTTCTTCACTCGCAAAAATTGCCAATGATTGAAAACGAAATGGTAATATTTTTAAAAGATTGCAGCCAGCTGATGAAATGAGACAACAATCGAAGTGACACGCTCTGCACCAACACTCACGTCCCATTGTGGATCGGCGCTCCCACGGTTCGTGCCCATACAGCTTACTCGCTAATCGCCATAGTCCACACATGTACAGCAAGACTGCTACAGAGCCACAAGCAGGGATTACCTTGGTGTGCGCGGAGCGTGGAATCGGTGTTCGAACAAGACGTTTGTGTGCGCGTGTACGTACGTCTTTTCTGTTATTGCCACACTTTGCAATGCAATTAAATTTTGCTTAGAAATGTCTCTTTTGAATTATTTTTCATTTCACATTGGAGCCGACCCCAACGAATTCAATCAACAGAATTTCCACCAGCCAGGCAGATGAAACACATCCAAGATCCAACCAAACTAGCGTTTGTTTACATTTTCCTGCTAGATTGACGATCGACATACAAATTAAGTTTACGTTGAATATAAGGAGAAAAGCCAAAGAAAATGATCACAAAAACACTTTACAAGGTTTTTCAAATTGTTAAAGTGTCGTTGGAAAAAAAAAAGAGAACAAAAATTCTTATTCTGCCATTAACACGATTTCGGTGCAACTAGAGGAACACATAACCTGAGGTGAACGTACCAACAAACTCATCTGTACAGCGTTTTGCCGTAGTAAATACAAGCAGCACAAACACATCGCGATTCGCAAACTGTTTTGACTAAAAAGGTGTATAAGTCGGTATACCTATTATGAATTATCGAATTTAATTTTCAGCAACTTCTCGAATTGCACAACTCGCCAATACGCAAAGCGCGATTTCATTGTCTGCCGACAGATTTGCCACACGCTTTTGACGCTGCCCGCAACTCCACGACTTTGAGGCTGGGGACTCCGTGGAGAAGAGAACCATTTTGAGGCTCTTCAGCTATTATTATATAATCCAGCAACATAAAAAGCAAACAAATTTGGTTTGGCCGAACCTCCACGCGAAATAGTTGCGGCTCGCGAAGAAATTTAGTAAACACGCTTTTTTCGAAAACTAGTATGTGACACTTGGTCGGGCAGCGGGCTACGTGGTGACTGGTGTGTGCTCACATATGCATGCAAAACATGGAGTAGCCGTCGATTTCAATAATTACCATTTACCAGCCTTTTCAGTTGTATTTGTAGTGATTAAAAATATACTTACGATGTAATGCTTCTTCTGCGGCGGCCGGAGAGCAGCTTTCAAAAAGGTCGCGTTTTATAAGTTTTGTCGATACACACACGTTTATAATGTATTCCTTATTCTTCTCGCTGCTGCTGCTGCTGCTGCTGCTGGTGCTAGTGGTGCTTCTTCTTCTTTTTTCT
>JANSTS010009197.1:40777-55509 GCA_026546915.1 Sylvicola fuscatus
GCTGCTGCTGCTGCTGCTGCTGCTGGTGCTAGTGGTGCTTCTTCTTCTTTTTTCTCCGTCTCTGCTTTTCTTTAATTATTATTTTCCTCTTGTATGTCGCTGTCCGCTTTTATCATTTCCTTTTCTTGTGTTTAATTCAACTGAGCACAAACTCCACCATTTTTAATGAAAATTTTTTTTCGTCAAATAATTACTATTTCGTCATCACAATGTTAACTTTTGGGTTGCGCGTCGTCCAAATGTTCAGTCGGAACTGCACTTTAGCAATTTGGATGGTGTGGCCCCAATCTGAAAACACGACACAATTTTAATGCAAATTCACTAAAACCAATGGTCGCTGATAAACTAATGGCAAAAGCGCGATCCACATTCGATTCGCGGCTACGCTTCGAATTGCCTTTGCCAAAACTGAATTCCGCACCCTCCGCACTCGCACTCGCACTAATTAAATAATTATTAATCGTTCAGCCATTATGCGAATGCCGAACCGAGGCGAGAATTGTATTTGTTCTCTTCCGCAAGTTTCACTTTATTTACAAAACTGGACAAGCACGGAACGGGCTAGTTCAAGAATTGGGGAACTGCTAATTCGCATTACACTGGGGGATGGCGACTTAAAATTGCTTTCGCGTTTAATTACAATTTCGTTCTGAAAGACGGGACAGCCGCGGCGAGGGGACCAAAGAGAAGGAAAAACTGATCAAACCAAATCACTTCACTGTGCTGCCAATTTTCACCGATTTCCAGCGTTTGTTGGCGTCGTGCACGCGCTTTCCTCGACTACCTTGTCTCTGGCAATGTTTTTCACACAGTTTTCGGCGACTGGTTATCTAATTGTTGGTAATTTATCGAAAATAAATTACAACACCACGGTTAAAAGGTACGCACCACACAATAAGAGACCTCCATTTTGTTTTTTACTTGCCAGTTGCTGTGTGCGACTCGCTTGCGGAGTAAACGTTTGTTGTGTGGCTGATATGTTTGAAATATGGACGCAGCGCGGCGGTGTGTTGGTGTCGGCACAATTTCTACCGCGTGTGCATACACGAGTTGCGGGTGCATACGCTCGCACGGGCACGGCTTTATGGTTTATGGGACGGCATTCACACGGTTGCCAGATTCCATTATGGCGTTTTCTAGAAGAATGTTTTTCACGCCGGCGGTTCAACAAATTGTCGAGCTGCTATGGCAACACTACTAGAATTTGTTTCGAGATTCGAGATTCATCGTGAAAGCGGGCGCATTTTGCTGTAGGTAAATTTATTCAGGAATATTTATTGTACAAAGTAATTTAAGTTTTCACTTTCTTTGGGACCGGTCCATCTTCGGCGGAATCGTCATTCTCGTTACTGCCCCAGCTATCCTCATCGTCAGAGCCGATGCCAACATTTCTCACCGTCATCACCGTTTTGCCGAAACGTCGGCTTTCCGCTCGAATCAGAAGATTATGACAGGTCTGCGAAATTGACGCCTTCGACTGTTCCTCACTCAGTCCAAAAATCAATCCTCTGTAAATATACAAAATGGTGATTTCGGATCGAAATGTAGAACGAAAAATGAAACTGACAAATTAGCAACGTCGTAAGGCCCCCGAATTTCGAACATGTCTCTTGCGCCGCTTGTGATAACAACATTTTTGGATTTTCCTCGCAGAAAGAAGTTATGTGCCTTAGCGATGATTTCCTTTCTATGGGTCGAGCTAGAAATAGCCGGCGCGTACTGCAACTCGAAGAACATGTCGCGACGCACTGCCATTTGATAGTACTTGTGACCGGCCATCAGTGCGCGCGGCTGATCGTCCAGCGTGAGTGCGACAATGTCACCGGGAAACGTGGAGTACAGATGGTTGAGCGCGCTTTCTGTTCGGGCTGCACCAGCGATAATGTGAAACTTGCGCAAATTCCGCGAGTTGTTCATTTGGTGGACGACACTCGGGTCAGAGTACACTATAGTTAGGCGGTGATAAATGGTGGGGCCCTTCCCCTGAAACGACTGAACGGATTGCATCAACTTTTGTATTTGCGTCATTCTGGTTTGCACAAATATTTACTTTACGGATTTCGGATAGGTCAATAGGCTCAGGGAAAATATCAGCAGAGCGTTTGTCATCTTTGCAATACTCAAACTGCTGCTCTAAGGCAATTTTGCAATAACCCACTAAAATTAAGTAAATTGTTACAAAACGTAAAAAATCATATAAAAGTCACAAACATTTGAACAGCTCTTCCAACTTTTGCCGCAGCTGTACAGAATTGTTTTCTCCCAAAATTACCGGCACACAAAGATCACAAAATGATTTTGAAGAAGCCTTCATGGTGAAACACTTTTACTATTTATTTCGCATATATGCAACACGTGCAGTCTGTCCAAATAATAAATTAATTGTTTACATTATTTAAATGTCAAATGTCTAAAATCGCACTATACATAATATATATATTCATTTATCCGTCAAATTTGAAACTTCAAGATATTTTTTTTAAAATATTAAAGCTCTGTGCTAACTCATTTTATCTTCATGGAATTAAAAAATATCCTCTGAAAATAAAATTTTATGGATTTTTCAATTTTTCTGACAGAGGAAACAAATTCAAAAACAAATCGAAATTTTGATTATTTTTTCATAAAAATAAGAAAGAAAAAGTCCTGTGTTATCAAATATCATTGCTATTTGCATTATAGCTCAGCCAAAAAACATTTATATTAATTGAATATAACAGAATTAATGTGAAATCAGTTTTGTCTTGTTGACGCTGGGAAATTTCCGAAAATGAATGTTTATGCTCCATGGAAAAATGTTGTACGTACTGCAAAAATGCAGACTTGACAGAGATGGAAGATGGAACAAAAATGTTTGATAGAGAAAGCAAGCACTAGATAAAATGTACGCGTCAATTTGGACTGCATTTATGGCAAGAATATTTGCCATAAATGCAGTTCAATTACTCGAAATCAAATGTTTTGACAAGTATTTCAAAGTTTGTATTTCAAAAAAAAAAAAAAAATGAAGAAAAAATGCAAATTGAATTAATAAAGTCTGTTGATAAGTTATAAAATGCAATAAAAGTTTTTTTTAGGTAAATTTTGCAGTACGTCCAGCATTTTTACATGGAATAGTAGCATTATTTTTGCGGCGCGGCGCCCAAAACTGTCCTGAGGTATGAAGTTTAAATTTAATTCTTCAAAACAAATTAAAAGATTTTTTTCTGTACTTAGCAGCTAATTATTGATATTAAAAATTATGTGAGCTTTTTGGCACAGAGCCCTAAGCAGTAAGTAATCCCCTTGGCGCTGACAGCGCCTCTATACGTGACAATTTCTATATTTGTACCAAAAATGCAAACATATATAATATACATTTTAGCGCGCGTCAAACTGATTGTCAAGTTTAAACTATAATATATTAAATTTTAACCGCCGTAACTCGGCCTCAGTGTTATTTGGTTATGGCTTTTATTTTTAACGCATTTAATTTGGTTTAATAGATTTGCTTCGATTTGTCTTTGTTTTGTACACCTACTTATTAAATTCATCGTGTTAACTATTAACAACATTGCAAGATGGATTCTCTTTCCGCCTCATCGTATGTCGATAAATTTTCCAATCAAGTCGGCACCTATATCAAGAATCCTACAGAGCCGGCAGAGATGCTCCTCAGCCGAACATTATCTGTAAGTCGAATTTTTGTTTACATTGAAAACGTAAATTCAACAATCCAATCACACATTTTAGCTTATCGAGTCATCAGAGGATTTTAAAGGACTGAGTGGAGACACCGTGCATTTTTGCCAATTCTACCTGCATCTGTATAAACTTTTGAATCACCTAGATGTACGGTCGGAGCTCTTGTGGTCTTGTGTGTCAGTTTTGAAGACAGCGTCAAAGAATCGCGAAACGCGCGAGCTATTAATCCACAAATACAAATTCGTTGTTGTCCTGTCGCAGTTTGTGTCATTCAATCTCTTGAGTAATGTAAGCTTATTGAATTTACACGATTTCTCAGACCCAATATGATAATGTACAATTGTCTTTGAAATAGCAAAAGATCACCCAGCTGCTGTGCCTGATTGAGACGCTAACCTTTGGAATACGAATCGGATGGGAGGAGCCGTACACGCTGCGTCTGACAGAAACCCTTGTTACACATATCCGCAATGACGATGTAAGTATGTTTAAATACTGAAAATGACCGAATAATTTAGTCTATTGCAACAAAACAACCGTAGTCAAACTACGAACACCAGCAGATGACATTGTCGATTCTTATTAATGTGTGCGGTGACCAAATAAGCGGAAAATATCTTCTGGAGAAGGTATCTGATGCTGACTCGCTTATTAAGAAGGTGGAACAATATGGTATATTCGCTCAGGCTATTTTGCTGGTATTTGACATCGGGAAAGATGGTTTCGAGAAACTGGAAATTTATAATTTTATTATCATATGCTTCAACGAAATGCAAAAAGCCATCAGCACATGGAATGTTTCGATACTAAGACACATTGCCAGCTTCTTGACAAGAATTGAGAGTCGTAATGCGTATAAGCCAATAATAAATGGCTACGATTTCATGCCACAAGTCTCCAAGTTATTAGAGGTAGCATGAAATCCCTTTTTTCTTGTACAAAACATATTTAAAATGAGTTTTTTTTTGGCTAGAATTTGGACTCTCGCTTGCGCATGGAGGACATGGCGGACCAGGTTGAAGATGACACCGCTGTCAATAGGCTTGCCTGCCATGCAATTCTATTCAAAATACTGCACTGCATCATGAGCAGTGGCTCCAGTTTGAAACCAATTCATACGCAAATTGCAGCACTGGCGCTGCAGTTTTTGTGCGAAGATGAGTGTTGTACTGATGCATCTAATTTGCTGCAGCTGATAGTCGCTGAGGAGCAAATGGATATTGAACGCGTAATGCCCAACCTACGAACCGTTTTGCAGGAGATGGTAGACACAGCCACTAGCACCAGACAGAAAACTGCGCTGATTCGATTGATCAACACGTTACTAAAAGTGCCACTCATGCATTCTTTCATACTTGGGATGTGCGACGAGGCTTTTTTCGAAAAGAAGCTTTTGACAAGACTAACACAATCCGTCACGACCAGCCTGTCGTTTTTGGACTTTACGCTACTCGATATCACACTCTATGTTCACACCTTGGATACACTCCTTAGGTTTGCCACCATCTCAACGGATACTTGGGCTGATAAGGTCACATTTATGTTTAAACAGAATGCCATTCAGTTTGTCATTGCTAAAGGCATATTGAGTGGTCTTGAAGGTACATTTTTTCAAATTTAAGGTAAATGTTAATACTTATAGTCACTTAATTTTCACTTAGAACTATCCGAATTGTGTTTGCATCTCTCCAAGTCTATAGTCTTCCCACAAAAAGAGATTGCAAAATTCCTGACACTCCTTAGTGTTCCAAGTAGCGGCAGTAAAGTGGTAGAATTTATAAATCCAGTATTAAGTCACAGCAATAAACGTCTTGAGATGCGAGTGGATGCGGCTCTCGCACGCATTTCGGAGGCTATCGACAACAACGAATTATCAAAAATGCCGTCTAGCGATTTAATTGTAATTATGGAGCACAAGAGCAATCGCTTGGACTACATTGAGGAGCAGTACCGACAGACGTGTGCCGCTGCCAGCGCCCAGAACAATCAGTTGCTGCATCGATGCGAGATGTTGTCTAAAGAATTACTGAAATATCAGGATACCATTTACTCGCAGCGCATTGAGAATGAAATGTAAGTACAGAAAAATGACCTTGAAGCCGGACAACTGCCGGATGTTGGTTTATGTGTACGCTACAGATTTGCTTGCTGAACCTGTTTGGGGTGTTTGTGGGAACATTGCACATGTGACACGAGCAAGGCCTTCAAGTAAATTCGAATCCAAGTGAAAGTTCCGCATTTTTAAGTTCATTATTTGCTGTTTGTGCTTTGTGCTTGCTCCGCAGGAATAAATATTATATTTGTTTTTGTTGCAAAAACATATAATTAGTATACTTATTCGTGTATTTATAGCCTGGAACAGCGGAAGAATGAAATACAAACTGTTCGCCAGACTCTGGCTAATACAGTGATACAATACAATACAAAAATGGAATCGCAACGAACTAAATTGCGTGTGCAGTCAAAAGAATGCGAAGTTCTTCGTGCCGAAACCGAAGACTTTCGTAACAAGTTGGAGAAAGGAAAATCTCGCGAAAATGAGTTGCAAGAAAAATGTACAAAACTCGATCGCAAAATTAAAAGTTTAGATGAGGAGCGCAATGAGCTGGTTAAAAGTTTGAAGATGGCAACGGAAGAAATTAACCAAAAGACCGAACTATTGTCTAAAGCGCACAAGGAAAACCAAAAAAATATGAAAATGCTAGAGGAATTTAAAACGGTAATTTTGTTTTTACAGTCCAGAATGTTAATGGTGAATATTGTTTTCTGTGCAGAAAAATCTGGAATCGGAAAAGTTCATTAAACAACTGGAAAAGAGTCTTGGAGAGAAGAATGAGCTGATTTTGCAGCAAGAAAAGGAGTTGAACGAAACGTCTGAACTCAAGAATACTATCATGAAATTCATCAAAAAAGACAAATCATAGATTAAATATAGAATTATTGTAATAATATACATTTTATATTAACTTAACTTTTATTTTATTAAAATTATAAATAAACTATGTCTTAAAGTAAATAGTTTTGCTCTTACAGTTTTTCTACTTTTCCATAGTTTTGGATGAATTTTAATGTAAATTTAATTGATCTGGGCAAGAATGTAAGTTACAGTTTTGTTCAAATAAAGATAGTTTTTTTTTAAGCGAAATTATAGTATTAAATTAAAAAATAATTATAGAGCTGTTCACTGACGCCACAGTGGGGCGACTAGCATAAAAACGCAATCATTTGAGAAAAAAAACAATGTTTGATATAATATTTTAAATGATGAGATATAGTTTTAAAAGGTTTGAATTTTTATAATAAAAAATTAAAAATATAAAAACAAAAATTATTATTAATTTTTTTGTGGTCTCAAACTTAAGTAATTTTCAGTTGTATGAAAATTTCATTATTTTACATGGCTTTGCGTTGACTTTAGACTTGTATTTATTCGTTTCAAAATTTCCTGAAAGGTTAAAGTTTCAAGATTGCATTTCATTTTAACAAATTTTATTCTTTTTTATTATATATTAATTGAATTTTTAGTAAATAGCCTATTTTGACGTGTTTTTTTCACAAAACTACATAATAAATAGTCACAATAGTTTTGTTTATTATACTTTCTAAAGAAAATATTAGAGGTAATAAAAAGTATAATGACCTTATACCTTCTTAAGGAGTTATGGCCGTTTTACTGACTTAGAAACAGCGGACGAGCAATTGTCTTTTTTTTAACAAATAATAACAATAAAAAAAATTTATTTAATACGTTTAATGATCTCCCTTTTTTTACCTACATTCGTGTTTAGCACAAATTTTATTATTTTAAATATTTATATTTCATTGCAATCAACTCTGATTACCAAACAGAACAATTATTAATTGATTTCTCGCAAAATGCCTGTTCTCGAGAAATTTTTATCAAATCAAGGTAACAATTGAATTAGCTCCTTTGGATGCATATCACGTTTAATTTGCTTACTTTGAAAACAAATTGGTTCAATCCAATAAACTTAGGTGGCTTTTTGTGGAAACTTCTTTTACTTTTAGTTAAAAAAAATATGTAGAAATTTGAGACAATTATTCATTTATTTACGTTTTATGTTATTTGTGTATACAATCAATTTTATTGCAGGCAATTTAAAGAGTGCCTGGAGCTGCTTGGAAGTTGACTGCAGAAACTGATTCAGAGTGTCCTGGAAGAGGAGCAGTGTGGACTGCACCGCGGGTAGCAGCAGAATAAGTTCTAAAGGGGCAAACAAAATTAGGATTGTGAAACGACAGTTGAAAAAACTATTAATTACCCTTCAAGTGGAACTGCGTAAGGCAGGGCAGCCGAGTAAGCAATTGGAGCTGGGTACCCGAATGGAGCAGAATAGGCGATTGGTGCAGAGTAGGCAAGAGCTGGGATGCTAGCAGAGAATCTAGATGTTGAGATTTCTGGTGTATTGAATGGAGCCACCTCAGCATTGGTGATGATCGCTGAGCGTGCGAATGCCAATGGAGCTACTGAAGCGGAGGCACAAGCCGCTAACATGACTACAGCTGCAACGATGAACTTCATGTTAAATGTTAGGCTTCTTGTTGGGAGAGAACAAATAAACTGTGACTTCAGACAATCAAGTCGATGGTTTTTATACTCATCACTTACAATGGTTTGCTTACTTTAAGGACAACAACTTTTACGGTTTGTAGAGAAACCTTAAAGAAAAAGATTGTTGTAAACTGATATAATTATTGGAAACGGGTTCACTTAACATATTTCAGCAATTTACTACTCATTCGGCATGTCTGCATTTTAGTTTACTTTATATCGTAGAAAATTGCTTTGTTGTCTCTGGTCTTTTATATTAAAAATCAAAAAAAAACAAACTGAAAAACTAAAACAAATTTTATTGATGCAGAAACACTTGTTGACACCAATTATCGAGAAAAAACATCTCTAAATGTTAGATAAAAAGGTAACAAAGCATAAAACTTATTTATAAAATGTCAGCCACAACTTTTAATTTACTTTAGAGTCCAGGGACCGAAAATAACAATTATTTCTAAAAGCTCACTTATAAAAATTTTGTCTTGATTTTCACTTTTTAATTAAAAATAAAAATCAAAAATATTTGTTAAAAAAGACTTTTTTATTTGAGATTTTTATTTTGTTTTCTATGTTCTATAATTGATATCGGTCGATTGAAATTTATATAAATCGCTTCATATAAATGTTCAACTATATGAAATTTTTATTAAATAAAGTTATAATTATAACTCAGAAAAGTGTCGCCAAAAGCAAGAGTCTTTTGACGACCGCGAAAAATTTCGCGTCCTCGAAAAAAACGCGATCGTACAAAAGTTTATCTTTTTTGACTAATTAACTGTTAAATCGGGGTTTATCCACGAAAATAAACATTTAATGGGCGAAATAACTCAGGATAATTCGCGAAATAGATTTTTTTAATTTAACGTGAAACGGTTCATTTTTTAAAAATAATTTCTTCTACAATATTATGGGAATTGGTCAGGCCAAAAACTTTCCTGAACACATCCAACATCTAAAATCACTCCTTCAAGGTCATTAACGCATTTTTCGAATATCAGTGATCGTTATCGGCCAACTCAAATTTAAGTATATCGATTCCTCAATACAAATGTTGGACTGTATGCATTTTTCGTCGCTTCAAAGTCTCAAAATTGATGTTTGTATTCTGCGCATGTGTGATCTAGAATCACCTATTTCACAAGCTTGACATGTTCAGCAAAAATTGTTGCGTTAATTATCTGTAATAATGCAAAAAAAAAAATGATATTTTCAAGTCGCGATTTTTTCACGGGCCTATTAAATGTTTTTGTTTTTCGTGAATAAAATCTTTTTCATGAGTAAAGTATTCACAAGATAAAGTTTTGTACAATCACGTTTTTTTTTGGGAACGCGAAATTTTTGACGATCGCGAGTCTTTCCACTTCTGACAGTTTTAATCACACGCAGAATACACAAATTTTGAGGTTTTGAAGCATCTAAAAATGCATTCAGTCCAACATTTGTATGGACGAATCGATATAAATTTGAGTTGACTGATAATGATCACTGATGTTCGAAAAATGTTTTTTTGACCTTGAAGGAGTGATTTTAGATGTTGGGTGTGTGTAGCAAAGTTGTTGGCCTGACTAATTCCTATAATAGTAGAAGAATTTCAACACAGTGTACTGTTTCACGTAAAACTAATTTTTTTTTTTAATCACGGTTTATCACAAGTTATTTCGCGTAAATTAGTCGCTTTTTTTTGCAGACGTTTTTTCACCATCGTGTGAAATAAATTATAATTGTTTTGGTCTCTGCTTTAGACACAAACTAACTGCCATTAAAGAATGTCGTTTGTCGACGCCTTGTGAGTTGTGGGTAATAAGTAATACAATCAAATTGCAAATACGTAGATACATTTATTATATTTAGAATAGAAAATATTGTAATTAAATATATGGTAAATTAAGTATTAGTACAAAACAATGAAGTCATCATGATATGGTTCTGGTGTTTAGTAATTAATTTAGACAGTTCCCGGCGCGGCTTCTAAATTTAAAGATACAGCTGAATCAGTATGGCCAGGCAAAGGAGCTGTATGGACTATTCCTCGATTAGCTGCCACATATGTGCTAATAAATGTCAAAAATACTAACAAATTAATATACGATTAAGAACATAATCACTATATGATTGACATACCCAGTAGCTGGTGCAACAGCTACAACCGTTGCTGGCGGTGCAACTGCAATTGCAGCTGGAGCCGAAATTATCTTAGTCGTAGAGATTGGGTGAACTAAAGCGGCTGATGGTGGGCCCGCAATCCATACTGGGCCTAGTGGACTGGGAACAGCCACTAATGTTGGATGACCAGAGACTACTAACGGCACAACAGAGGCATTTATGCACCAGATGAACGCGAATACGACAACAACACCACTTGTAAGATTCTAGAAAGTAAGATTAATCAAATAAATTGAAAATTTTACTTCACTTGTTAAATTAAATAAGTAATTCTTGTTTTACCTTCATGGTATCAATGTTTTCTGTTTGTCACTCAGAAATGTTCACTTTTACAGATGAAGATTAACTGTGGATAGTTCAAGAATCATCGTGAGCTTTTATACTTCTTGTTACTTACAAATTTTCTATTACTTCAAGCCGAGAATATGCATCAAAGTGGCTTTGTTTCACGTTTGCTGAATTAATCAATTCAATTTTCTGTTTCTTTTAATTTATTCCTAGCTTGGAGCAGCTGTCTTCTCTGACTGTCAAGTTTATTGTTAATTATTTTGCATTTATGGCAAACTAGTTTAATTTAATTTTAATCTATATAAAATATACGAGTTTGGTCAAAAATGTTGTCTAGTTAAAAAAGTATCGTTTTATATTAATTGCCTATTATTTTTTAACCACAGTTACTGTCGAAATATGAAAAACAGTTGTATTTAAGTTTTTATTTGGAAATTTCAGTGAGCTTTTAGTTTATGAGCAATTACATTTTTTTATTGAACTCTGTCAATTCTCGTCCTTGTGTGAATTTATTAAACCAATTTAAATATATGTTTATTTATCGAAACTCTAACTCTAACTGGATGGTATAATGTTCTACATAAAACAAGGACTCATTATTATTATTATTATATTTATAAAATGACCGTACTTTTCAAGGTCAAATACTGATTTGTTTTTTCTATATTTTGAAGCATCAATTGTAGTTTTTACTATTTTGGTCTAAAAAAAATTATTTAAGGTCAAAAACATTTTTGTAAGAAAAAAAAACGATTTTTTTGTTCATAAAACGCAGTTTTGGTCTGCTAACTATAGAAACGTTTGCTTTTCGACAATTTTTTTTCTACGTACAATTTTTTGGTTGAGATTAACTTTTTTGCTAAATGTGTCAATGTCTATTAACAATTTCTTCAAAGTCAACAAACGATTTGTTTTGTTTTGACTATTTTTACTTAAATTTTCTTGCTTAAGGACACACCTAGAAGTTGTACGTATGGAAACTATTGAGCAGTGCCGCACAATTGGGCAAAACTGCCATTCTACGATCATAGCATTGTAACTTCTAAACTTTATACGATTTTCACAAAACTAAATTGCATTACAAAGCTTAATATTTTATCTTCAAAACTAATGTAAAAAATATTACATAAAAAAAAACTCCTCCACAAATTCAGCCATAAATTTATTTATTTTTCACAATTTTAACTATATTTGGGATCTTTCTGAGTATCCTACAAGATACATGGGCCTGGCCAGCGAATACTCAAGTTTGAACCACTGAGCGTCGTCAATACTCCTGTAGACTAGGCTCTAGACTGTAGAGTCATCTTTCAGAAACGGACCGAATTAAGTTGTACACCCAATATTTTAGCAATTAATTTAAAAAAATGCATGCATTTGTTACAAAGAAATTTCAATTTCTCAGAGAATGGTGAATTATGTTTCTTAATTTTTTCATGTGTTGTTGTTAGGAATCCGCCTCTTACTAATAGGAATGTCATCACTACACTATAGAAGATAAGTGGCATCAGCTATTTTTGCAGCACTTGTCTCCACTCTCCCATTAGTAGGTGGCCTACGCACACGAAATCTTCTTACAACCAAACTTCACAGATCGAGCTCTTTAATGAAGTTTTTAGACATTTCAATTATCCTCTGTTTGAATTAAGTATTAACAAACGTTGTGCTGCTACTTCTTTGCTTTGTTTTTAATAATATATTTATATTTTTTTTTTACTTCTCTTATTATCATTAATTGATTTATTATCGTTGCCTTTTTGCTATGTGTTTTGGTTGCCATTTGTTGGAATACCATACTGCATGTTCGCCGGCTTGTAACTAGTTTGCTATTATTATGCCAAAATTTAATTGAAACGATTAAAAAATCACACAATAAAATCTAGTTTAAATTAGACTAGACGATTGCAAAAGTAAATGATAAATAAAACATTAGTCTTTTTTGTTTATCAGTATTTATTTAACAGAGAAGTCATATACTTTTAACAATAAAAGTACTTAGTATAAAAAGGATATTCAAGAAGTGTTGAAGAGGTACAAAAGAAAAAAGATGAATTGAAGAGAAGCATAAATTGGCAGTGTATGAAAGAGTTGTGAATTGTCGGTGGATATCCATTTTTTTCAATTATGGTGAAATGGTTCTGTGTTTCTTAGATGGTTCCTGGTGCTGGTGACAAGTTCAACGAGGAGGCTGATGCCAAATGTCCGGGCAGTGGAGCAGTATGGACTGATCCACGGTTAGCTGCGACATAGGTGCTACAAAAAATCATATTAGTATTAGTCAAAACTTGAAGATTTGTTCTGTTTCTTGAAGATATTTACCCGCCTGGTGGAACTGGCACTCCGGCATGGATGGCATGGACAGCTGGTGCATGGATGGCATGTACGGCTGGTGCATGTATGGCATGTACGGCTGGACCATGTACAGTAGTGGAAATTGGTGCGACACCCCATGGAGATCCCCAAGGAGCAGCAGCCCATGGGGCGACTCCCCACGGTGCTCCCCATGGAGCTCCCCATGGAACGACTGAAGCCTGACTAGCGGCAACAAAGGCAACGAGAACGGTAGCAATGACGAACTAGTGGAAGAGTTTGTTTAGTACACAATGCACGTTTTTAAATTTCCGCAATCGCGAAAATGCAACTGCACTTACTTTCATATTGACTGCTGGAAGGCTAATAGAAAACTTAGAGGTCCACTCAGAAAATCAGAAGTAAACGAACTGTGTCTTTGGCTAAGTAATGCACCAGCTTTTATACTTGTTGAAATGCAATGTTTTGGTAGCTGGTACAATAGATTTAAATATCTGACGTGAGTCTTATTAAAGGCGTGGTCCGTTTACGATACGGTATGTGCTCATATGTGCAATATAAATTTCACAATACATGTTCAAATTTCTGCTTGACTCTTTGTTTTCTTCGTTTTCTATTAACGTCCAAATTAATTGCCCTAATTGATAAAATTGGAATAGAAAAATTACTTTGACATTGAGACACTTGCGTTCTTTTGAAAAATTATAGAACTTTTTATTTGCATAACTGAACAACAGATAACGGAGTTTCAGTTTCCTTATTTGTCTAATCGATTGTAAAGTAATTTATGGTTAAAAAAATGTCTTATCTCATTAGATATCCTGCAATTCTGAAATTTGAGATGTTGGACTATGTTCATTTTATACAAGTAGTAGAATGTGTTGTGGGTGTATGTAATTTACATATAACTTCTATCGCACAGGCTTATTTCTTAAATTTACTCTTAATTAACAGACCAGAAAATAGTTTTTGATTAAATTTATAAAAAAATGTGTGTAATTCTTAACTCGCCATTACATTTTAACTAACATCAAAATATTTTCTAATTATTTTGCTACGACTTAAGGACTTTAGAGGTTCAAAGGTGAATCGCCTATATTTCAAGATAGAGCTTGTACTGTGTTACTCGTATATTTTTCCATATTCAGAATATTTATGTTTTACTCATCAATTATGCAAACCAAGCATCAAACTTCTTAAATATTTGTTTGTAAACATGCATTTTGCAATTTGCAGATTTGTGTATGTGTGACAAAGAGGAGAAACTTTTATGTGTCTGAGGTAAAAGCCCCAGCTGGAATGCATGAACATAAGCTAGTAAGCTAACAAAACATTCTATTTGCTAAATTATCTGGCGCATTATTAGTTTTTACGTTTATTGCTCACTCATGTGTGGTAAAAGCTGTAAATAAAATGCAGTGTGGCGACTAAAGAGTGTTTATAAACTTTGAGTTGTTATTCGGGCTCTATTTAAGTGCAGTTGCCACAAAATGCACCCACATGACATCGCATTGAAATGGCTGCAATTCTATATAATATAATCATACGGAAAACCCAATTAATACAATTATTTGTAAAATACTGCAAATGGAAATGATTGCATTACTACATAACTCCAAGGACGAAAACGTGACCGCTCTACTTCGGACTTTGGTGAATTCGAAAAAAGAGTTACCCTGCTTCATGTAGTGTCGAACTTTATAAAAACAAAAAA
>JANSTS010009208.1:31240-43124 GCA_026546915.1 Sylvicola fuscatus
ATACTCAAACTTTAGTTAAAATTTTACTGACAACAAAATCCAGGGAGATCCTTTTATCTAGTTTATATAGAGTTTATATGTGTTAAACTCGACCTGTGGAGGATACAAATGTTACTTTCCATTACTTTATGTTTCAGACTGCAAGACCGACAGTCTTTTGTTTCGTACTACAGTGATTCTTTGATATCGACATATTTCAAATTGAAATGAATTGATTGATAGAAGACAGACAGAATCAAGATAGAATTGTTCGAATCCTCGGACAATGTACTAAGGCATTCGTAGCAGACATTTATCCACTCACAACATTAAATACCAGAATTTCTATTGGAAATAAGGTTGAAAAGTGCTTGCTTAAGCTACTTCAAAGGTAAATTTTTATTGCGACCTACTTTTTCACCCAAGAATAAAGTTCAGTCGTGCATGAGTAGAGGAACCAATCGTCTGTCAAATATTTGGTTCTTTGTGTTATTACTGACGTGGCGTGTCAACCAATGCTTAAACATGTGAAAAAAGTTGTTAAAGCTACGTCCAAATTAAAACAATAGTTACATATGTCTAACTAATTTTACTCGTACGAAGCTTTACAAATATTATCATGAAAACTTCTAATTACTTTTCTCCTTTTTTTTTGATTAAAGTAAATTTCAGTTAAAGCACATGTGCTGACCTGAAAAGATATCATTGTTCATTTCCAGAACATGTTTTAGGGCATAATTACCATTATGATCCAATTAGCAAATTGTTACTAAAAATATGAATGTTTTTCATGTAGAAGGAAATGAAAGCGTAATCCCTTTTAAATGTTGTGTCCAGCATATGACATAAGAAGCACTCGTAATTACTCTTGCGACAAACTTCCCATCATAAAGTGAATCGTGCATGATAATACATCAAAAGAATGAATCATTTCGGAAATAAATTTATTCTAAATTGGACCCGGATCAAACACAAATATCTACAGGATTGATTTAAATTTATCAGCCATCGTTCCCTGGATTGTGTGCAATGGTATCCAATGTTCACATACGATAATCAACTCGCACATCCGCATATAAATGACACAAAAAGAAACACAATCCACAGCCATCCTTTGAGATAGCAGATACACGTTCCTTATGCATTGAGAATTCATTTCATTTAGAACTCATTTGAAATTTTGATTGAAACGTTTGTGTGCGTGTGCCGTATATAATGAAGGTCAGGAAATTGAGGCAGAGTCCAGATGAGCGGCGTCGGCAATTTAGAGGTCAGGACAATTGATGCGGAAATTGTCTCGTCAATGTGTGCATAGCATATAAATAACAAGGACTCTACTGCGTACATACAAACTGGTGAACATAAATTTCGCCACCCACTGGCCTACGTGAACTTAAGCAGTTCATTATGTGACCAGACAGTGATCTGTGTGCTGCCATTATGTTAATTAACTAGCCGTGAATTTATGTCGCATTTCAGCAAAATATTTAATGTGCTGCAGGTTGTTTAACACCAGCATCACTTAAAATTACTGTATTCAGTTTTATATGTATTTCACTTGCAAAAGCTTACAGTCGTCATTCCTTTTTATTTGCAGAATAACATACCAGAACAACAATAACAACAAAAGCAACAGAGCATCGTGCAATAATGCTTGAATTAAAGTGTTAAAGTGGCAATGATAATGGCGGATAAAAGGAATTTTCGTAACGGTGATTAGAGCAAATATAAAGCCGACAAAAAGCTTTGACAATCAAATTACAATGCCAAATTGAAACGAGTCGTCCTGCTAACATGCGTTACATCAGATAGGAAATAGGCTAAGGGGACGATTTAGAGCCGAGTACAAGCAGAATAATACACAAGGAAAAGCGTTTTATTTATAGAAAATTAGCCAGGAGCGTAGCTTAAATTGCTTTTCCACATCCAAACAAAAAACGAACCCGCATTTGGATATAAAGACGCAGTATTTTGTGTGCTGGCAAATATTTAATAAATTAATTGAATTAAAGCAATCAGCAGAAAATACGAGGTAGGACAAGGAGCAAGAGGCCGCAAGACAGAAGGAAATAGCGAGCTGTAGGCTCAACGTGTATTCGTTAATCAATTAAGGAAGCAGAAAGAAATCAATGCAAATGGAATCACTAAGTAATCGCCAATTAAACGAAACCAATGTCAATCGCACGGTCAGTGGATGGAGTGGCGAGGTGGTGGATGAGGCGGATCGGGAGCAGTGGATTGGCTCGGTGTTGGAATATCCCTTGCTGCCGACCATGACGCAAATTAACATCACTGACGGCGTTAACCAGCCCATCGAGTTCTCGCAGCCTCTGTCAATCATCCTGATGCTGAAATGCTTTGCTATCGGTTTTATTATCATAGCGGCAATTTTCGGCAACATGCTGGTGATTGTGTCTGTAATGCAGCATAGGAAGCTGAGGTATATAAGTATATAAGTTTTAATTAATGATCTTTAAGGGATGAATAAGACGGTGAACGAACTTGTAATAATTTTCTTTTTTACAGGGTAATAACCAATTACTTTGTAGTATCCTTGGCAATGGCGGACATGCTGGTAGCTCTCTGCGCCATGACGTTTAACGCATCCGTCGAAATATCCGGCAAGTGGCTGTTTGGCACGACAATGTGTGACCTATGGAACAGTCTGGACGTTTACTTCTCGTCGGCCAGCATTCTGCATTTGTGCTGCATATCCGTCGACCGATTCTACGCTATCGTGCAACCACTCGATTATCCGCTGATAATGACCCACTCACGCGTCTGTGTTATGCTGGTTATCGTTTGGTTGACGCCAGCGCTGCTATCATTCGTGCCAATCTTTCTCGGTTGGTACACCACCGAATCACAGCTGGAGTTTCTCCGAAACCATCCACATATCTGCGAATTTAAAGTGAATAAATCATACGCCATTATAAGTTCATCATTTAGCTTTTGGATACCAGGCATCGTCATGATACTGATGTACTTTAGAATATACAAAGAGGCTGACCGACAAGAGCGGATGCTTTATCGGTATGTATTAAAACAAGGACGGTCGTAGTGACGCTGAATAATTAATTGTTCTTGATTGCAGCTCAAAAGTGGCATCATTGTTGCTTGACAAGCATCTGCAAATAAACGGCATAGCTGTTCATCGGCAGAGCTTTCAACAGGTCGAGCCGGTAGCCATTTCGAAGATGAGACGCGAACGTAAGGCAGCACGTACTCTCGGCATTATAATGAGTGCATTCCTCATGTGCTGGCTGCCATTCTTCTTGTGGTGAGTGCTCATGCGCATTTGGTTCAATTATGAGACGCTGCCATATTCGTGAAATTGCATTGAATGGGCGTGCATGAAACTCGCAAAATTGGGACGAATATCGTGAAGAATTTACATAAAAATACACTTTGCAGGTATGTGATAACGTCACTGTGCGGTGACTTCTGCTCAACGCCGCGCATCGTAGTGGTGGTCGTCTTCTGGATCGGCTACTTCAACTCGGCACTGAATCCGCTCATATACGCGTACTTCAATCGCGAGTTTAGAGTCGCCTTCAAACGAACACTTGAGGTACGGCACATTTCCGTTCGCCCTTCCGTAGTCGACCTTGCACTAAGAGCCCTACAGAACCTATTTACTTGCAGAGCTGCTGCCCCCTGCAATACATGAACTGCAAGATAAGCGATCGCAGCGATTTGCCGCCCTACCTGCACTCGACTGCTTCATCAGAGATCCACATGAATTCGATACGACCCTCCAATGCCACCTACACGAGCGCTCCGCAGCAATAAATTCCGATGGCGCGTCAGTAAATACCGAAAAAATTGTCTCCCGTGTGTATATCCTTCATGTGAGCATGTCAACCCCGACGGATGAATATAATTCTCTAAATTAGTTATTGTCCTGGGACTTCAATTACGTAGAGAGTAAAAGTCTATCCCAACGTAGATTTCTGTCCCCTTAATCAAGGTATTGTAATCGTGGGTCCATCAAATGACTTCAAATCCAATCAGCATAACAGCGCCAAGTGTGGGTTAGTTGCGCCACCAAAACGTCGATTTTGTAATTCAAGATGAGGTTGCCAGGTGTCAGCCAAACAACATTAAACGTATTTAGTTTAAGTCGATGTAAATGGTGTATAGTTTCTAGTTAGTTAGAATCCCAACATAATCACAAACAACTGAGTGACGGCCAAAGAATAATTTATATTGCAAAAAGTCGTTAAGTGTTAGCAAAAAAAAACTGTCTCAATTCCTACTTTCTTATAACTTTTTCTATGCAACTGGATGTTAAATCACAAAACTAATATGCTGCGAATGGAGGTCGAGAAATGGATGAGTGGCCATATTACAAAAATTACAGACTTTGTGGTTTTTACAAATTATGTGGATAATAATAAAAGTGTTGTGCATGCGAGAAAACCACTAAATGATATCGGAATGCGGCTGAAAGTCCATTTCGGCTATACGTTAGCCATTGTCTCAGAGCAAACTTGCAAAGTTTTTCTTTATACACACAAAAAAGTTTTATTGAAAATCAAATCAGTATCATCACACCGCAAATAGGAACTGAGACGATAAAAGGAGAGAGAGCCGACAAGGTTGAAGGCAGAGTAATTCGGCAAACTTTGCAGTTGTGAGTTGTGGAAATCCTCATGGAATAGAGTCGTAGCCCAACTCACATCGAATATCATGTTATCTTTTCACTATTCTTCTATCCGTCAATTCAATACTTAAAGAACAAGATATTGAAAGTGACTTCTTCCTTTTGCGGAAATCATACACTCGTCTCATGCCTCTTACGTTCGAAGAATCTATAAATAGGATTGTCCCGGGAAAGGACGATTGATGTGGCCTTGGTATTACAGAAAACAACATTATAAATTATTATAGACGTTGTTGTGGTGAACTTTAAAGTTCTCCATCACATACTCACAATCAATATTTAATTTGTCTTATTCGATTTTGTCTTCCACTTACATGGAACCGACATGCGGTAGCGAATAAATAAAACTTGTTTGAGTGATAAAAAATTGCTGTAATATAAAGTTTGGGAGTAATCCTTGAAAACTTACACAATTTGCCATAAAAAAGTTAAGATTTGTTTCGTTGTTAGCGTGAAGCCTTTTAGATTTTTCACCAACACTTTTTTACACGGTTTCTTTATTAGTTTTTTTTTTGGAATTAGGGAAAACTATGTTATTTCCATGAATTACATTTTACAAAAAAAAGATGGTATTATTTTACTTTTTATCTATTGATTTATAAGGATTTAAAATATGAGAAAACGGTCCAACATTTTTCAATACAATGTTTGTCAAGTTGTTTGTTTATATTCAATTTTTGGTTAATTGTGAGAGGATAATCTTGGAAATATTCAGTATAGAAATTAGTTTTACGTGTTGTGCGTCCCAATTCGCCATAAAATATATTATTTAACTGGCACAAACACTTAATACGATTCCAATGCCTATAAAAATATTTTTATTGCTTCAACATCGAAACCATACACCGACAATTTTTGTCAACAGTCTCGACTTCTTGTCGTTACAAAGCTTATACAAGTTGTATCATTATTTATCCAAAAAGTATATTAAAATCAAACATCAGCCGAACAAAAACAACAATGCTTTTACAGTTTTACGAGGACCACAAAATGTCTAAATACTCTACAGTCTACATCATATTTTATTGGTGTTTCTAATAATTGATTTTTTTTTCTCCAACCAGGAGTATTGATTTGAAAAAATACATAAACAAAATTAGAGGTCAGGCAAAGTGTATTGGATTATTCATAATGTTCATTGCAATCCTTTTAAGTTGTGAAAAAAAATCAAAATAAATCCTTCAAAGAATGGATAAAAATGCATTGTAATAATTTATTTCAACATAAAAAAAGTCGCTTTACCTAAACGTGAGTTTTTTCTACATAAAATATTCGTCCTGGATTTAACCACAGGATAATCTCTATTTTATTCTTATATTTATAAATCAATTTCAAAGCCGCTGATATCAATGTAATTCACTTTGGAGGGGCTTAGACGCCAGCGCCCGCATGAACATTGGAATCATTTTAACATCGTTTTCTGTATGCGTTTCTCCTACACCTTTATCTTACATCGCCCACTTTTTACCCCACTAATTCGCTGCCCGCTTTCATCAAACGAAACATGTATGATTTTGTTTTCAGAATCCACCTGAATATCCATAAGATATTTATCTTCGTCTGCCTCAATATTTAGCCGAAAACAGTGGGTAGTTATGGTTTAATGGCAGCTCCAAGAATCATCCTTATTCTTTGTAGACGAATATGCGAATAAAGCGTATTTTGCATATATTTGGCGATTATTTGAATAATTTTTTATATTGTTATTAAATATTTCAATTGAATTAAACGTGGAAGCGTTCATCAACAAGACAATTTGAGCATGCGGCAAACAATCAATTTAAGGAAAGCTTCTGAATTTAAATGCGAATAACTTGTCTGTGTAATTTTACAAATATGCGCTTCTGTTGGAAAAACGTCACAAATTAAATATGGAAAATGCAATCAGTAAATTGTATTAATACAATTATATTTGAATATTATGAATGAGAATGTGGGTGGTAGGACGATATTCATGTATAATTTGGAAAAACATGATCCAATAATTGAGGGTCGATTTAATTTGCATATTAAAGTGGTTTTTTACATCTGCAATGTTTTGTTTGATATTTTGGTGGCTGTTGTGAATTACCAATAGTGATTGATGACAAATTATTAATAACTTCCATTAGACTAAATATATAAAGGTATTGAATGTAAATGTTTTGCGAGGTAAATTAATTATAAATGTTGTAAAGTCTTAAACATAGATTCGCTAGTTTTTAGTTCATTTTCATGAAGAATCTTTTACTAAAAGCTTGTGTGTTGATGTAATAATTAATTACCTCCATCTTTATACTTTGGTGTTACACATTAAATCTAATTAGTGAACCAGAAAAATCTTAGAGCAAGAGATGGGAAGGAATTATGTATAACTCACTTCAGTTTCCTTAAACTACTTTCACATAGTTTCTTATTGGTTTGCTGCCACTTCTGGTCATAATCCGTATACTTTAAGCTGAATTGAAGACTTTAAGACTTTAAGGAGTACTTTGGTAATTCTGAATCAGGAACATCTATTAATAAAACTTTAAAAATGCGTTCACAAGTTAGGTCTTTAATATGCCAAATCTTTTGTTTGTACTACGATAAATTTGCATCACTGCGCTTATGCCTGCGAGCTTTTCTTAAAGTAAACACATCATAAACTAAACATCTTGAAGGTGTGGTCGATTGAAACAGTTTGTATATGTGAAAGTGTCTTTAATCTTTACGTGGAGGGTTTTGTTAGATATTACCCTTATTGTGGCAAAGCTCAATTCTGTTTCGTTTATTCAGCGGCAGGTTGTTTGTTTTCACTTACCGCACAAATCGAAGGAAAATAATGTGAATGGGTACAACACACGTCACACGTACGCTCAGTACATCGGGACAGTTCACAAGGGGGAGTCGAGTGTGTGCGACTTTGAGTAAATTGGCGCGCTTAGCAACATTCATCCCCATATCCGATTTTCTATCAATTTAAAAACACCAATTGTCATCCTGAATTCAATCGATGATGATTCTGTACGCTCTCACATAAGCTTTCACAAGTTAATGGCATATAAATTGGACATTTAAACGTGCAATTCGACTTTAAATACAACAAATAGTCTTGCCATTTACCAATAAATTGGATTAATGGTCAATCCTTCAAACTTAATGGATTAGAAATCTTTAGATTTTTATATGAAAGCAGACCGATGTAAAGTTTACACAATTATAATTATCTCATGCCAAGTATTTAAATTCACCTTTTCAATATCCCACGTGCCTTATAAGACATCATCCTCAATGTTGTAATATTGATTTTTCTTTTACAGAATTACGCAAAGTTTTGGAATATTTGAAATGTTTTCCTCGCCTCAAATTTATTTCAATTATTTTATTTTGACAAATTTTACTTGGCACGTTATCTCTCTTTTTTATATTAAAAATGCCTACCCACAAATATGCAGCTTCTTTTTCATATTTCCTCTTCATAAATGTACTGATATTTTTAATTTTAATTCTAAAACAAATAAATTAAATCTATTTTTACAGATGAAAAATTAATATTTTTCCAATTCGACTATTGTGGGAAGCTTTAAAATATTATGACAATTTATAATAAACGCTATAGATAATCCGAGAAGACATCACCTGTTTAATATTCTGCAGAGCTCAGAGATAACGCAAATGACGACTTAAAAACATATATTTTTTTCCGAATGAACGTCTAGAATATGAAAACTCACGTCCTCTCGAACCACCTAATATAACACCCAACCATAAAGCAGTATAAAACACAAAAATCCTTCCAATTTTACTTGTATAAGTGAAAAGCAGACAACATAACAACAAATGGTTTTCAAAAGCATTTAATATTGAGTCACTCAACCAACAGCAAGATATTTATTCTATAAGAAAATATATTAAATATGTATAAGAAAAAAAATTGAAACAAAGCACAATCACTAATTGTACCTAGATTAAATTAGATGAACCAAACCAAACTAAATGAAATAAAATTTCTAGATAAAATGCTTTAAGCAAAAATGTATGTGTAAATTGCGATTTAACTTAAATCCTATGTAAATCTACTGATGCTTAACAAGTGACGTAATAATTAATGTATGTATTTATGACTTTAAGTTTATACAAAGCATTTAATTGAATTCATCTTAAAATCCACCATAGCAAACATATAATTTATGCAAATTACATTTACTTATTTTCATTCAGACATTTAGATTAAATGAAGTTCGTTGAATGCACGGGCGTAACATGAAGACAGCATATCCTAATTGTCTAAATTCAAACTATTCACTGAACATATGATAACACAAAAGATCTATTTTTAAACGAATTATGCTGCAACTCATATTCATACTTTTAGACATAAGTGAAACACTCTCATAGGCGGATTTACCACATCTACATATTCTAATTAACTCTAACATCATTAAAATAAGATAATAAATGTATGCAAATTACAAGAATTATAAATATATTAACCAACAAATAAAAGTTTAATTGGTAATGTGAATGAAAGCGTCTTTTTACTCTCAAGATTCTTAAGAAACAAAATTCATCATATTTTCGACATTAGGCAACTTCTCAGTCGCGATAATTACTCTGTAATCTTACTTACTCCTTTCGCATTTCATTTGCCAGTAAATACAACAATAAACCAAGGCGCTAGCAGAACGTGCAAGACAGAATGTCTGACGGATTTAACAGCCTTAATTAAGCTGGTTGCTTGGGAACTGCGAAAGGTTCATGGATTTCCATCCCTTGCTGTATATAGAGTGAGACATGTGATTGACTGCGTTATCGTAAGTAAATCAGCGCTTGCACATAACTTACACATGTAGCCGATTAGTGAATTTGAATTACAAAGTTTTCTATTGCAGAATCTGAAGAATTTTTCTCCATTGAATTTAATTAGTTTGCTTCTCATTAAAACTCCGTTTACATTTTAGTGCACATTCAACAACCCTTAGAAATGTCTGGAATTTCGAGCTATAAGCTTGAATAATTTTGGATTAGGAAATTCGGATTTTTGTAAATGTTTTGCAGGTGTGTTAACTTTAAAGTGTAGAGCTTGAGCATCCTGTAAATCAATGCCCATCGTCTCTAACGATTGATGTTGGAAAAGCATGTGACATCGAGTTAATATTAAAACTTTTACGGTGTTGAAAAGCTTCTGTTCAGTTCCTATTAAAGCTTTGCTAAATATTTAAAAAGAATCATGAAAAAATATCTCCAATTCACTGAATTCATTCGATGATTATTCCTTGTAATCAGAAACATTAACAGGTAAAAAAAAAACTATGTACTGATTCTCGACCAATTTAACTTTCTAGTAATTGGATAAAACGATTCTACATATTAATTTGTCTTAATGAAGTTAACTGCTTAAGCACCACTTGACGCGTTAGTTATTACTTAAATGAATTATCAAACTCTGTTAAGGATTTGCGCCATGTAAGAGTAAAGATTGAAGTTTTTAAATTGATTTTGTGCAAGAATATTATTACGCATTTAAAATTCGATTTCCCCAATTTCCAACGCTCAAGTTTTCTTCATCCATTAGTTGGTAAAACAAACACCAAAAGACACTCAGGGGAGAAACCCAATTTCTAACCAAAAACTAACTCGCCATCGGCAATGTTTGCCTCCAACGTAATTCCTTTATATATAGGACTTAATACTTAAGAACCTATATAGTTACTTTGGAGTGATTAAAATTCAATTGAAAACTTAAGTTTCCGTAAAGTAGCGACCGGGATGACCGCACACATGCGAACATAAAGTACATAGTCCACTTCAATTAGGATTATTGGCCATCGTGCCAGTGAAATTCGATGTAGCAAAACAGCCCGACCGCTGTGATGCGTGCCGTATTGAATAAAACAGGACGCGCGACCGTCCAATCCTGACTATTGCCGCATGAAATATTAATGTTCCATGAAACCCTTCCCCGTCGGCCAAACTCCACACCAAGCACATACTTAGGGAGATAAAAAGGCAGAGCACGATGCAGCTCAGCTTTTCTTATGTAAGTAAATTGATATAGTCAAACAGCCCCAGAACAGGTGAGGGTTGACCAAACAATGCTCTCCATCGAGCTTTCACTTGCGTTTTTACCAACCCACCAAACTTCTGTCCTTTTCATTGCGGTGTCTTATTTATTTATGATTCTGCATAAAATGTGGAATTTCGAATAGCTGTTTAAGTATTAAAAGATCATTGACCAGCCAGACGTTAATTTAAATTTTAAGAGGTTTTTAACCATTAAGTACGTCTCGTTTTTCTAACAATTAATTTTGTATTCTGTGTGGTTGTTAATAAAATTCATCTGAAATTCATGTATTAATCTCATATGATGCTCAATTAGGCAAAATGGATCAGCATACTTAATATGTTTGGCAAACTAATAAATAATTATGTATTTGAATGAACAATATTATTTTCAAATGGATTATTTATAAATATCAACTGCATCTATTTACCACTGCGAAAATCTAAATACAATTTTTTAATTCGTAAATTTTGACTATACAATTTTGCATTTATTAAATAACTTCAATTCAAATGACTCCCATCTAGATTGAATCTATTGATTTCTCATTAACTTTTCCAGTGCTTCACGCAATTCCACCACAGATTTGCAGACAAACCAAACTAACGACTGCCAATTTGTGACATTCAAAACAAAGAAAGTCATTCTAATGGTGTAATTGCTGTTGAACCCAATTGATTGACGCTTTGTTTGCCATTTGCACATTTTTTATGATTTTATCTCAGCTTGTATCGTCAATCGTGATGGATATTAATTGCAAAACATGGTAATACTTAATCTTTCTACCTTTTGCTCGCATGTACTCAAAAGGCAAACACTCGAACTGAGGTGTGGATTAGAAAATGGAGTGGTCATTCGATTTAACGCGCAAATACACACGAGCTCAGCCAGTCGGACTTTACGGCATATATGAAGTGGCTCATCAAAATCAGCAAAGTTATTACGAATTGCGTGTTCCTCGACTTGTGTTTGGCCAAGCAATTCGGCACACCTGATCAGATTAGGCTTGTGTACTGTAGCTGAATGGCAGGCCGTGGCTCTGGACTGGGATTAGCGTGCGGGGAAGTAATTAGCATAGTCGATTTGATAATTAATAACTACAATAATGCCATTGGTATCCGAATTGGCGATAGAAGGTTGATAATTGTCTGCCATTAGCTCAGTTTATTGAATAGGTTTTAGTTTCAGATTTAGAGGTGCAAATGTTTTTTTTT
>JANSTS010009219.1:0-41257 GCA_026546915.1 Sylvicola fuscatus
TCTCAAGACAAACTTTAATTTCCAGTTTACTTCCAAGAAAACAGTCTAGTACACTACTACAAAAAAAGAAGATTCTTATGTAATACAAATCAGGTGAATTTGAAATCTTAAACGTTGTTGAAGAAAAAAAGTCTTACCTGCTCAATCAAACGAATACGGAGAATCGGTCTAAAACGTAAATCTTCAAGGAAAATAATTGTTCATTTGATTGGCAAACGTCTTTGTTTTTGTTTTTAGTTTTGATTGGAGATTTAAACTTTATTGTTTCATTCAATATTTATATTTTGTTTTAAGAGGCACAAATTATTATTTCTTTTCTTCTTTTTTTTTTTCTTATCAAATCGACCACAAAATCAGTGCAGCAGCCGAAGATAGGCGCTTCCCATATTATTACTTCAAGTATTTCATTATTGTAATAGAATCAAGTACAAGTGTCCATAAGATGTAAAACAAAATACCTCCCATCTTTGGGTCGCGACAAGCCATTCAGGTAATACAAATGCCTCAACTCGTATCTCGTCACCCTCGTCTTTTCAGGTAAATTAAAATTAAACATAAAAACAAGCACTTTTCACAAATCTTAACAGAAGTTCAAAATTGTCTTCTTGTCAGCTTCTTATATACTGTTTTATGCTTCATAAGATTCAACCTCTTGAAAAGTTATTGTTTTTTATTTTTAAATTTAAATACAATTCTCAGTTAACTAACAACAACAATATTAGTAAATATGTATTACTTAAAGTGTAAGTGAGGAGGGGGAAGGGAGGGGGTGGTGGAACATAAAAACGATGAAAACATAAATCGAAAAGGAGGTAAATGTCGCTTTTTTTGAAATCTTCACCCATGAGGGTGGTAAAATCGACAGGAGATTTTGTGGGAAATGTCAAAGGGCAAGTTTTGACGTTTAATTGGTACGTATAAACTGTCAAATTATGTTGTTGACATAGCTCGTACACAAAATCGCGCTACTCCGGATGGCGCGAACATGACAATATCGGAAATGTGATGGCAATTGACGAAAATGAACGGTAAATTCATGCTACAGGTGTTTGCGTTATCGATAATTAATTAATATTTATATTTGTCTCATCACTACTCTACTGCTGCTGTGTTGAATGTGTCGCTAAAGTTCATTCGCTATTAGTCGGTAAGACGCCACCGACACCCGGCTAAGGTGTGTCGGCCGCGGCTCCACTGGAGACCCCATCCATTACAATTACATGCTACAAGCTACATGAAGTCTGCTACGTTTTGTGTAAATACTGTTGGTTGGTTTTATGCTTTGCCTGTCACCGCTACACTACCTGGACATTCGACAATGAGTCCGCTTCGAAACGAGGCTTCTTCACGATTATTACAGAAAAATGATAAAAACACGGAAAATTGCAAGACGACACAAGACAGTCGGCCGCCCCCACCCGTGGGACGAACGTCATTCATTTAAAACCTAATCAGCTTTAACGACAATAGAAAAAGTCAACAGAAGTCTGGTGGAAAAAAGCTAGTAAGTCTATTTGTGAGAAGTCTCAAGGCGACTCCCCCACCCATCTAGTGGTATCAATTGATGGCCTGCCGTTACAAAAACTTGGTGTGAAACGTAACACTATTTTGCCTATCTTTCTAAAAAATCCCTAACCATTATCCTTATTCCTTCGTCATTTATATTGTACATATTATTTATTAATTTTAATTAATGTGTAATTGTGGAATCATTTTCGTTTTTGTTTTTTTTTTGTTGATTTTTTTGTTTGCTTTTGTTTCAATTAAAATATTACTAATTACTTGTTTTCTGTAATGCTTCGAGGCCACTCGCCCCAAACAGCTGCATTTCAATCACAATTCTTTGTATTTTTACTGCGCATTCTAAAAGTATCCACCGATTTAAGCGAGGGGGGGGAGCCGCCGACGCCCAAAATCGCGCACGGGCCCGCGCCCCTGTCCCCCCATCAACTCTCATTTTCCTAATTGCCCACAGCGAAAACGGTTTCGCGTGTGCCCTCTTCCCATTACCCTGATTAAAATTAGGAGACAATGTTGAAATAAAACTATTTTAGATTAATAGTAATATGGTTCCGCTAGAATCTATACTCAGCCCAAGATCGGCCCAGTGTGAGGACGAGAGTAAGTGAACGCGATTTTTTACACAGCGTGGATATCAAATATAGGCGGTAAATATCCCAAAAATTTAGCGAGTGATTAGTCATACCAACACTCGGCCGGTTGGTTGGTGGTGAATGGTGTGATGCCGTTGTTCGCCATCGACTCGAGGATGTCGCTGACATAGGCGGCGACGTCGGTGTGACTGCGCTGGCCGCGAAGAATGAACTCGTGCTGCAGCAGCGTGCGATACTTCGGTCGATTGCTCTCCTCCTTTATTAGGCTGACGGCGTGGAAGAAAATTCTCTTTTAAAATCACACTTTCTTAATGTAATTGACGGCGTCGGTCTTACCAAGTGTTGACGAAACTGACGAAATCATCCGAGAATTCAATACCATTATAGGAAGTCGTAAGTTGTGGCGGCTCTCCCTGTACAACCTTAAAAAAATCAACCAAATTAGCTACGGAAAAGTTGAAGTTGCACGAGATTTACCTGATATAGCTGTTCAAACACCGATCCCCACTTGGGGTATGGAAATTTACCAGTGGCCACCTCCATCAGTGTGATACCCAGGGACCAGACATCGCTGCGCACATCGTAGCCCTTTGCACGCTGTGGATCTATTCGCTCCGGCTGCAAACACAAGATGACATCAACTATTGGCACACACAAAAAATGAGGCCGCCAAATGTACTCACCGCCATGTAGGGCCGACAGCCAGCGTCCTTGGTCCTTGCTATTGAGTCGACCAGCTGGCCGGAGATGCCAAAGTCGCACAGCTTAATGTCGCCGCGTCCATGCAGCAGAATATTGCTTGGCTTCACGTCCCTGTGAATGATTTTCAGTTTCTCCTTGAGATAGTTGAGCGCCTGCACTGTGGCGACAGTGATTTTCGCCAGTATCGACTCTGGAATGCGTTTCTGTTGTCGCTCGCAGATGAACTTGTAAAATTTGTCTAGCGACGTGTCCATCAGCTCCATGCATATCCAGCAGTCGCCCTCTTTGAACAGTGCCCCATAGAATTGCACGATGAAATTGCAGTCGTTCGACTTCATCACCACCTCCAGGTCCATGAGCAGTTGCTTTTGGTCTTTCTCGTCCACAGTGGAGCGGATGCGTTTGACAGCCATCACAGTGTTAGTGCCTCGAAAGATCATTTTGTTGACAGCGCCGAAAGCGCCGCGACCAATCTCGCCCAGGTCCTGCAGATCTTCCGATGTGAAATCATACTCTTGGTCGGGTCCCAATTGTAATTTACCAGCTGCCTGCATACGGATTCGGTCTCTGTAAAGAAATTCGCTTCCGGTCAGTCTAACGTCGTGACGGATTGTCTGTCAATACACGTACCTGGTTCTGTCTGGCAATGCGGCCGGCTTTATCGGGATGATGGACTCCGCTTGAAAGCTGAGTTTCAGCTGGCGACGACGTTCGCCAGTTGGCTCCTCGTGATTGGATGGATTTGCATTGTTTATGGTAAGTTCCAGCTTTGAGAATCGAGATCGACCTGTCAAATATAAGGATTGGTACACTTCTACGGATTCGACAGCATGACAACTCACATGTGATTGGATGTTCTGCCATTTTGTAGTAGTTTGTTGCTCCTTACGTTGGTTCCAGACCCGCGAATATAGAAAAAAAAACCGAATGAACGTCCAACACGGATGGATGAATTCCGTGCGCTTAAAATTACTAGTTATCGATTGGTTTGTTTGGCGAAGCGTATCAATCGCATTTATTGTGGTTGTCGAGGGGGTGAGGGTGACACTAAAATTTGGGTAGGAAGAGAGATAGAGAGGGGGAGGAGGAGGGGGCGCGCGCTCAACTCACAATTGGTGCAATTGGTCACTCTAAAACGGTACCGCTTTTCCTGTCTCATGAAGTCTCCAGCGAGCTCATAATAGTTAGCGTGCGTCAGTAAACAAGTGGCGGACGTGCGGCACACAGGACAGTCGCCGCGCTGGTGCTCAGGAGGAGGCGTAGCTGCTTTGTTTACTGGCAGTGGGCAAACAATTGCCCAGCTGACGGAAAATTGATTTTATATATATAGGTATACATATATAGGACACGGAAAGATGTCGCCTGGGATATGGTGTGTTGTGGTGTTTCCGGTTTTCGTGCACTTCTTGTGCCAGCCTATTGTACACTTTTCACTAATCTTCGCCACTTGAGATTTGCTATCATCTAGAGTCGCACTGTGTGGTATTTGTCGCCTCGTCCAGTGCGGAGGAGATGTGTTTTCTAGCGAAACGTCATTACTCACAGGCCAAATTATTATTTTAAGTGTACCCTTAATGCCACCATGGTAGCCAACTGCTGGAAGTCGATTTTTCTTAAACGTCATTATTATGGTGATATGTTTGGAAAATCGATAATCAAGGTACAGGGTGGTTATTCGAAATTGTCAACGGCATTGTTGAACAAAATTGTTCTTTTTTTGTTATCTATAATTAACGTTTAGTTGGTTTTGTTTGAACTTTCTAAAATTATTAAAATTATTAAAATTAATTAATTGTATTAAAATTTGTACCCTGTCAAATTGACAGCTCTTTCCGATGCGCGCGCACCCTACGGAAAGCTGGAGAACCCTCAAAGTTTTGACCCCAAAGTTTATAACCTCTAAATTTTCGCTACATATAAATTATAGATAGTATATACATATAATATGTAGAATGCTGTAACGTCACTTGAAATATTTCTGCCATAAATTAATTATTGTAATCATAGATATTCTGTATTTAATTGTAAGTAAATATTCCTTTGACGCCCGTAAAACAGTAAAGCAAACAAAACACTTATAGATTAGCACGAATTCATTGCGTGTCACAATACATAAATAAACAACAATTCTGACAACTCATATTTGCATAAATCACTTCAGATTCAACAAAGATTAGCACCTCCCTAGCTGTGCAGATCCTCCAAAGTGGCGCAGTGGCAGTGACAAACGGCGAATTGTCTAGCGACTCAACAATTGCGCAAACATCCAGACAGCAGCAGCGTGGCAGTTGACAGTGAGCTGGCACCGTCAAGTACCTTACAGTTGAATGTTTGGTTCGGGAGCTGACATTCTGCGAGATGGCTACTTCTAACGCTGGAAAGGTACAATATTCAATATATTTGTCATTGATTGGTAATTTATTGTTGCAAATGAAATAGGAAGCTCCGCGTAAGACCCTCGACAGCCTCAGTCATGAAGAGTTGCTGCAGAAATGCAAGGGGCTCCTGGGAATTGCGCAAAAAGCAAAGCTAGCAAAGGATGGTAAACAGGTGCTGATGCAATTGATGAATTTCCCTTACCATTTTCTGTCTTGCAGAAATTTCAAACGAAAATCGCCAGCTCAAGGAGAAGCTGGTCAAGTATGAGACAGGAAAGCTGCACGATGACAACGAAATGCTATCTAATCAAAATAAGTCGCTTCAAAGACTGGTCGAGGAGCTGACATCGAAAGATGAGGACCTTCTTATGGCAATGGCAGCCTCCAAGGAAAAACTTAAAGCCAGTCAGAAGAGTATTGAGCGTCTGGAGAGTGAACATTCCCATCAATCAAAACGAATTGCAGAGCTGGAGGACGACCATCGACTAAAGGACGAGAAGATTACATCAATGCAGGTCAGTTTTGAAGCTGCTAAAAGTGAGTACGAAGTATTGTTAGAGCAGAAACAAGCTGAAACGCAAACGATTCTGTTGGAAGAACGTGAAAAGCTAAGGTCACAAACTTGTGACTTGGAAGATAAAGTTAAGAAGCTGATGCAAGAATTGGATGGAGCTAAAACTTCCGGGCTGTCAGCGCAGACGGAAAGCGCAGGGCATGCAGAAGAGACTTTACGTCTTCTGGAAGAGCAAAATGCTAAAATTCAACATCAACATAAGGATTTGACAGCACAAGTCTCGGATTTGGAACATCAATTAAAGGAGGCTCACGCCAACGCGAGTCACAAACAATTAGAAGTAGAAGAAGCAAATGCTGGTCTGCTGAAACAATCTGAAGATTTGGAGCAATTGTTACTAAACTCTGTGGAGAAACTGAAAATTCTAGAAGATTCTGTTTCCAAATACCAACATCTTGAAATGGTAACTGAATTGACAAAAGATCGCTTAGAATTAGACACTAAAAACGAAAAGCAAATTAAAGAAAATGATGAGTTAAATGTAAAAGCACAAGAGTTGGACACTAAGCTTCAGAATTTGATACAAGAGATGGAGCTTCTTAGAAGTTCTGCTGCTCACAGTGATGAAGTTTTAAGATCAGAAGGAAATGCTCATACTCAGTTAACAGAAGCGATTTCGGAACTAAATGTTTCAATCGCAAAAATTGGTCAGGAAAATGAACAACTTTCATTCAAAACATTGGAATTGGAAGCGAAAATTAATGAGTTTTTGAAGGAGAAAGAAGTTCTTGAGCAAGTTGCATCTGAAAAAGAAAAACTTATAAACTCTGAGAGTGATCAGAAACTCCTTCTAACCAATACTTTGTCGAAACTAGATGCTAATGAAAAGGAAGTAGTTGTGCAAAACAAAGACCTGAAAGAGAAAGTTACCAATTTGGAAATGAAACTTGACACTTTGATGCAGGAAATGGAAGCTCTTAAGAAGGCCGATCACTTAAGCAATGAACTTGTGAATACGGAGAAGGATCAAGTCATAAAGTTAACTAACCAAATATCAGAATTAGAATCTTCCTATTCCAAACTTATACCGGAAAATGAGGAACTTACAAGTAAATCTGTAGAGCTGGAAACGAGTCTCAATAAAATTCTCCAAGAGATCGAGATCATTAGAAATTCTGCCTCTCAAAATGATAAACTCATCGAAACTGACAGCAATAAAAAAACTGAACTTCTCAACACTTTGTCAAAGATAGAAGTAAGAAATTCAGAGATGGTTCAGGAAAATAATAAACTGAAAGAAACCGTTAAAGTTTCTGAAACAAAACTTCATAAGTTGATGCAGGAAATGGAGGAAGCCCTTAAGAATGCCGCTTCCTTAAGCGAAGAACTTGTAAAAACGGAGAATGATCAAGTCATTGAGTTAACCAATAAAATATCAGATTTGGAGGCTTTGTATTCCGAGTTGGTTCAAGATAATAAGGAACTTACAAGTAGATCATTAGAATTGGAAACGAGTCTTAAGAAAATTGTCCAAGAGATTGAAGACATGTGTAAAAGTGCTTCCCAAAATGATGATCTTATCAAAGCCGATGGCAATAAAAAGAAAGAGCTTCTTAGCACTTTATCGAAAGCAGAAGAAAGAAACATGCAAATAGTTCAGGAAAACAATAAGCTAAAAGAAATCATTCAAGATTCAGAAACCAAACATGAGAATTTAAGGCAGGAAATGGAGGGTCTTAAGAATGCCGCTTCCTTAAGCGATAAACTTCGACAGTCGGATAACGATAAAGTCATTGAGTTAAACAACACCAAATCAAAATTAGAAGAATTATATTTAAATCTGGCTAAAGATAATGAAGAGCTTACAAAAAAATCCATGGATTTGGAATCGAGCCATAAGATTAGTATGCACGAGATGGAGGCTTTAAGGAATTCAGTCTCCCAGTATGATGAGCTCATTGAATCTGAAAGCAATGAAAAAACTGAACTGATTGACGCCTTATCAAAGATCGAGGAGAGAAATATACAAATTGTTAAGGAAAATGCTCAGCTTAAAGAGACAGTTATAGATTCAGAAATGAAGCTTCAGGATTTGATTAAGGATATGGAAGCCGTCAATAAAGCCGTTTCTTTGAGTGATAAACTCGTAAAATCTGATCGAAAGGAAATGAACGAAATAACCAATGCAATAACCGCTCTGGAAGCCAGTAACACGAAAATCGCTAAAGAAAATGAAGATCTCACGGCGAAATCAGAAGATTTGGAAACAAAGTATAAGAATTTAATGGAAATCCTTAATAACACCAATTGCAATGGGACTGAAGATATTGAAACTGAGAGCAATAGAAATATTGAGTTGACAAACGCCTTGTCTGACTTGGAAGCCAGACATTCTGCAGTAGTTGAAGAAAATGGTCAACTTAAAACTGAAAGAAATGCCAATGAAGACAAATTGAAAGAGCTGCAGGCAGAAATTGATTTGTTAAATGTGGCCAAGGAAACTAATGATCGTCACACTCAAACTAAGCGCAGCAAAGAGGACGACAAAAGAAACACTTCGGACGCAATGAAGATAGAGAATAAGAAACTGCAGGACACTCTTGAATCAACCACCGAGGCGCTGGGCCACTTAACATTGCAGCACGACAAGTGCAAAATTGAAAATGGTGAACTGTTGTCGGAAATGCGTGAACTAAATGAGGTGCTGAAGAATCGTGGAGATGTCATCTCGAAGCAGCAAATTCGAACGGACGAGCTGCAACGGCGAGTCGATGAGCTGGTAGCTGCCCATCAGCATTGTGAGACGCGTCTGCAGAAAACCACAACGGCTGTGACTGAGAAAGACACAAAGTTGAGGCAGCTGACAGAGGAAATTGTCGCGCTCAAGGAAAGAACTGTCAATGCTTTCGGTAAGGTGTTTTCATTCTTATTAATTACATCTTTTAATTGTTTTGTTTTCGCTTTAAAGAGACCCAAAGTGAAATGTCTATGTCGACCATGTCCAAGAATGAGGAATCTGGTCGATTGCGCGACTTTGATGACCCGTGGGAGGAAAAATACAATAAGTTGCGAGCATTAGCGGTCAAATTGAAGCGAAAAGTGTCCGAGCAGACGGCTGTCATTGAGAAACTGGAAGCTAACGACACACAACGAGGCGCAGATTTTGCCAGAATCAAAACACAATTGGATGAAACAGAAAAGGTGAATAGCCAATTGAAACAACAAGATCCAAAAGCTGCAAGTATGAGTAAACAAAAACAGTCACAGGAGTGGAAGTTTGAAAATGACGCCCTTAACATAGCAAAGAGAGACTTTGAGAACGAAATTAAACGTCTTAAGGGTAAATCAATTAATACCAATTTTTTTAAACTGTACTTCAATTAATTGTTTTTAAGATGAAAACGAAAAGTTAACAACCTCAATGGCTAGCCAGTCGAGCGACTTGGAAACGATTAAAAAGCAACTGGCCAAAGCGAAGCTGGCGGCCAACCAAAACAACGTACTTAGTCTTGAAATGAAAGCGTATGAGAAGTCATTAGAAGATACATCCCAGAAATTAAAAAATAAGATTCTGGAAGTAAAACAAGTAAGTCTTGCAGATATTTAGTATGAATTGCGATTAATATTTATTCGTTTGACAGCTTGAATCGACCATTGAGACTCACGAGAACACAATTTCTGGCATCACCTGTGAAATGAAGATGATTGAAGAAAACTTGCAGTCAGAAAAGAAACATTCCCTTGGTAAAACCATTTAAAAACGTTTGAACGTATAACAACTAAAGTTAATATTTTCAAACAGAATTGAAGCGACAAATCGACTTAAAGCACGAGAGTCTTAAAGCATCCGAGCAGGAGCGTCTTGATTTGACGTCCCAAATAACCGACTTAAATCAACAACTTAAGCTCAGCCAACAACAGTTGGCGTCTCTTCGTTCCGAGATGGAGCTGAGTGTCATTGAAAAGGAGAAACTGTGTGGCGTCATTGAGCAGGAGAACAAGAACCTAATGCAGACGCTGCGTCAAACTGAAGGTGATTTGAGCATAGCCCGCGACAAAGTAAAGGCGTCCGCCCAAGAACTGGAAGAATTGCGAACGGAGTTTGCTAATTACAAAATTCGTGCCACTTCGGTTCTTCGTCAGAGCAAAACAAAGGTGACAACACGCGAAAAGGATTTAGAGGATGAGCTGAAGCTCTTGGAAAGTGCTAAAAATGTGCTTTACACAAATTTGCAAACAGCCAATGCCACGATAGAAAATTTGAGGCAATCGGTCGACGAGCTGTCGGCCGAAAAGGTGCAATCCGTTGCCAGATGTAAGGAGTTGATGGAGGCGCTAGATGAGTGTCGCGAAGAAGCCGCTGCACGAGCGGAACACGTGCGCCAACAGACAATGGAAGCCACTGAAACGCTGAAAATTCAGAAGCTGCAAATGGAGACGATGAACAATTGTTTCAAACAACAAATCGCCGAACTTGAGCACAGCCATGCAGAAGCGCTGAAGCAGCTGAAGGATCGCTTCAATCAAAATACACAAAAGGACGAATTGCATTCTACAACTGGCACCGGAGCTGGAAAAGGCATTTCAATGCCAATGGAACGCGAAGATGCTGAGGGTTCAGAAAACACCGGCACCTATTCCACACAGCGAAAAATATCTTCGTCACGGCCCCGCCACGAGCTGATGCCGCTGGACGAGCTGCTAACCGCCTCCTTTGACGACAACGAGATGCGTCCCGTCTCACCAACATTGGAGCTGGCGTCCGCCAATGAGAAGCTTCTTATACATGAGGCGCGTATCAAACATTTGTCCACATTACTGGCAGAGGCTGAGCAAGACTTGGCCCGTCTGACGCAGTTGAATGACGTCCTCAAGGAGGAAGTGCGACGGCAACAGCGGTCACTTGAACGCGACCAGCACTTACACAATACCGAATATCTAAAGAATATTATCTTAAAGGTAACGTCTTTAAATCGTATTCTTCTGGATAATTATTCATTTTTTGGGATTTTCTGTTTATTTCAGTTCCTCTCACTGAATCATGGTGATGAAAAGATGCGATTGGTGCCGGTGCTAAATACAATACTGAAGCTCAGTCCAGAGGAGACGCAAAAGCTGAACATCGTGGCAAAAGGTAGAGTCTTGACATTCAAATTGTAGTTCTTAGATTTAGTAAGTTTTCTTTTCGCAGGTGGAGATTCTGGAGCTGGTCGGAGTTGGGGTTTCCTCTGGTCTGGCAACACATAAAATTTGCTAACATTTATTGAAAGCGTCTAGTCCATAAGATGTTCATGTTTCAATCTGTGACAATTGCGTGCTAAGAAGCAAAAAAATATATATTTTTGTCAAGAAAAAAAAAACAAAAAGTAAGAAAACAACAGTCTTAAAATGCCCAACAAAAGGAATACAAATGGATGACAATAAAACTTCATCGTCTGCAATTGCATCTATTTTCATAATTCGAGAATAGCACTCGACTCCACGTGATGCCGCGCCGCTTCGTCGCTAATATCATTTATTGCCACCCTAGACTCACTCCAAGTGCTTCTATATTTAGACTTGCAGAATGCATCGCCGAGGTATGCACTGAAAACTGCAGCGTGTCAACTGCAATGCAGCCGTTGTCTCTTTTTGGATAGGAAATTCTATTTGTGATCTTTCCGTCTTAATCTGGGAATTGGCATACGCTGATTTCCCTACAAACTGCGCAATTATTTTATTGGTCCCCCGACTAATAAAGAAAATCATTAGGCTCCTGCTACTGCAAATACTTCCATTAATATGTTTTTCAGATTTTCATCTTTGCAGCAGTTCTATTCCTTACAGGTATTTCCTTAAATGCTGCCAATTTACATCTTAAAGATGGTGCCATCGTACGCTTGTCGATGTGTGACTGCTTTTAGCTGTAAAGATGAAAGTCAAAGTTCAAGAGGCAGCGCCGCAAATCCGTGGTTTTTGTGTGTGTGACGGTAACGGCGACGTCGTTTTTCGCGACGTCGCGATGAGATCGCGAGATGCGCCGCGCGTATACATGTTGTGTCACCAATGAAGGTTATTACTAAATTAACGCCAAGAACCTACACAATTGCAAGGAAGAGTTAAGTGGCGGGTAAAAGTCGGCGCATGTGCATCAGTGTCGGCACCGTCGAAGAAACGGCCTTTCGTTCTGTGGCGTTCGTGGTAAGTGGAGTTGTTGTTCATTCTGTGGCGGCTTTGTGCGCATTTACCGGCCCTGGAATTTCGAAGCTGTTCAATAAGTCTCATTGTAAGTGATTAATTTTTTTTAAATATTCCTTTAATATGATTTAATTTTGGAGTTTAAATATATTTGCAACGGATTGAAGTAAAAGAAAAGAAGTTGTTTCAACGATATCAGTTTGGTGCCAAATCCCCGAAACCCCGGCAATTGGGTTTTATTTTTAGTGCTACGACTGTTACTGTACGTTACCTGGTTGGTACTTGAGTTCATCTTGCCACCAGCTTTTTGTCCATAGACATTTTTTAACTGAACATTTTTAATTTGATTTGAATAATCAATAATTTTGCGTAATTTTCAACAACAAAAAAAAACTTGAGGGTAGAGGTAAATTTAATTGGAGCATAAAAATTATGCAAAAACTCTGGTGATTTTAAATAATTGAAGAAGCTGCTTAACTTGACTGAAAACGATAAATCAATAAATGCAATTATGTCGAAATAATCCGATCGTTCTAACGGTTACACAATCAAATCCGACATAAGATGTGCGTGAATCAAACGCGACTCACCTGTCTACATTTATTTCCATGGCAAGGTAAATCATGTAAAAATTTATCAAAGCCATATTGATTGCAAAAAGAAGCTATTAATAGGTGCCTTGCCATAAATACGATTTGACTTATGTGAAACTTGAGAAATGTGAGCTGTAATAAACGTTTTCTTTGTTCAGGTTTCTTAAGAAAGACATCAGCAACGGTTAAAGTAAAGTTGATCTTGCAATAATGGGTAAGGAAAAGGTTCACATTAATATTGTCGTGATTGGGCACGTTGACTCTGGCAAATCGACAACGACGGGTCACTTGATCTACAAATGCGGCGGCATCGACAAACGTACCATCGAGAAGTTCGAGAAGGAAGCCCAGGAGATGGGCAAGGGCTCCTTCAAGTACGCCTGGGTGCTTGATAAATTGAAGGCTGAACGCGAAAGAGGTGCGCTCCACAAATGCCTATTGCCCCTATTGTCTTTCAACTTTCTTTCTATTTAGGCATCACAATTGACATCGCCTTGTGGAAGTTCGAGACGGCCCGCTACTATGTGACCATCATCGATGCGCCAGGACATCGTGACTTTATCAAGAACATGATCACCGGCACATCGCAGGCTGATTGTGCCGTGCTGATTGTGGCGGCCGGCACCGGCGAATTCGAGGCGGGTATCTCAAAGAACGGCCAGACACGTGAGCATGCGCTGTTGGCGTTCACGTTGGGTGTCAAGCAGCTGATTGTCGGCGTCAATAAAATGGACTCGACCGATCCGCCGTACAGCGAGCCACGCTACGAGGAGATCAAGAAAGAGGTGTCGTCGTACATCAAGAAGATCGGCTATAATCCGGCGGCGGTGCCCTTTGTACCAATCTCAGGCTGGCACGGCGACAATATGCTGGAGCCGTCTGAGAAGATGCCGTGGTTCAAGGGATGGCTGATTGAGCGCAAGGAGGGTAAAGCTGAGGGCAAGTGTCTGATTGAGGCACTTGACGCCATTTTGCCGCCGTCACGTCCCACCGACAAGCCACTGCGTTTGCCGCTGCAGGATGTGTACAAGATCGGCGGCATTGGAACAGTGCCGGTGGGACGTGTTGAGACTGGCGTCCTCAAGCCAGGTGAATTCCAACCCTCCCCTCCATCCACACAAATTGTTATGTACTTAGTTTTAATTGAATTGCAGGTGTTGTGGTGGTGTTTGCGCCTGTCAATCTGACCACCGAGGTGAAATCGGTGGAGATGCATCACGAGGCGCTGTCCGAGGCACTGCCCGGCGACAATGTCGGCTTCAACGTGAAAAATGTGTCCGTTAAGGAGCTGCGTCGCGGCTATGTGGCTGGTGACACCAAGAACTGTCCGCCGCGCGGCGCCAACGACTTTAACGCTCAGGTGATCGTGCTGAATCATCCCGGACAAATAGCCAACGGCTACACACCGGTGCTGGACTGTCACACAGCCCACATTGCCTGTAAATTCGCCGAGATCAAGGAGAAGTGTGACCGTCGCACAGGCAAGACGACCGAGACCAATCCGAAGGCGATCAAGTCCGGCGACGCGGCCATCATCAACTTGGTGCCCACCAAGCCGCTGTGCGTCGAGAGTTTCTCCGAGTTCCCACCGCTGGGCAGATTCGCTGTGCGCGACATGCGACAAACTGTGGCCGTCGGCGTCATCAAGTCGGTGACATTCAAAGAGATCAGCACCGGCAAAGTGACAAAGGCCGCCGAGAAGGCACAGAAGAAGAAATAACTAGAGGGACGAAAAGGGACATCGACGACAACCATCTCGTTTCAATTTAATCCTTTAGTAGCACTTAACAACAAGTTTAATATATCAACAGTTATTTACCACGGGCCAACACTTACGATTCGCAGCCACTGGTGGACGGCTAAATTTATTGGTAGCTTTTCTTTGGGCGACAACAGCCCACCGTCACTTCATTTGCTCATCTCCCATGTGAAGGTGGCCAACAATGCATTTTATCGACCACATCGCAAGACCTTTCGCCGGATATTTTACCGCATTCACCCATCAATGTCTTACATCCATAAACTGCTTCATCGTTGCTTCAATTTTTTCCTATTTAATCATTTTACCTGTAAGTACCGGACTGGTTTATCGGAATTTTCTGATTAGAGAATTGGATGTGCCTGAAGATGAGTATAAGCAAAACAATATTGCTGTTGAGATGCTCTATCAAGACTTACGTTAAGATTACGACTGTTTCTTCTTGGACTGAACGAATACAAAGTATTACACCTGTTGGGCGTATGTACAGCGCATTTTTAAGCAGATTGCCTTCTTATATTTACATTGGCCATCTATTTGTGGCTTGACCTGCACGAAATCACTTATTCACCGCATATACTTATAGACAAGACACTGTTCTTAACTAGAAATTCTTAACTTAATGAAGGGTGCCTCAGAAAATTTTACCTCACGTTTCCCAATACAATATATACTATTTAAATGTTCGTTATATACCAATAAATGATGCTTTCAGCAAAGTAATATATTCTTAGTTAATTAGTAAGAAAAACTAAGATAATGTATGTAGAAAAACTTGTTTTTAATACATTGACGGTTCTTTGACATATGTACATGACCTTAATCAAATCTTTACCTTAATTTCACAATCACATTGACTGATCATATCACATATGAACTTCCTATTTAATCGCTCATTTGTACTTTATGGCATCAAAAATATTCTTTAAGGCAGTTTTCTTTAATATTATTACTTCCAAATTCAAGGAATGATTGATATAGAATGAACACAAAAACAATTATCGCTCATTTGTACATTAGGGCATTAAAAATATTCTTTAAGAAAGTTTTCTTTTATATTAACACTTTCAAATTCAAGTTAGAATGGATACAAAAACATTAATCGCTCATTTGTACATTAGGGTATTAAAAATATTCTTTAAGAAAGTTTTCTTTAATATTAACACTTTCAAATTCCAGTTAGGATGGATACAAAAACATTAATCGCTTATTTGTACATTAGGGTATTAAAAATATTCATTAAGAAAGTTTTCTTTAATATTAACACTTTCAAATACAAATTAGGTATAGAATGAATACAAAAACAAAAAATAGACGAAAGATGACTGCAACTAAACTGCAGAGGAAACAGGTGTTTTCTTATAATTTTTGAAAATAAAGGCGTCAAGCCACTCGCCAAAACACGACCTGTAATTGTTTGCGAACTGAGCTGCTTCATGGTCCAATTTTGGTGCTAATCTTCCGTCGTTCTCGATGATGCAAATGGCCTCCACAGCATCGTTGTACATAACCTCAAACCGTCCAAAGAAGCGAGCATGCGCCCTAGCCAATTGACAGATGATTTTGAACCGGTTTATCGATAGTACCTTGGCCGCGTTAAAATACTTATTGAGCAGCGTTGTTGATTCGTCATCAAACGAAGGACTTATCAGCTTGTGGACTGTCCGTATATGTTCTTGAATCGATGGAGTCATCTCGAACAAATTATTGCCTATACGTCGAGAAACCATCTCGGGGTTGCCGTCGAGCATCACAGTAAACGTGCTATAAGATAAGATAAATATCATCAATAAAGGACACATCAAGATTAAGTTGCTAAAGTGCAATACTTTTCGAGGTTTCCTCTCATTTGAATGGCAGCAGCCGATGACGGCTGAACAAAAACGGTCGACCATTTGGCCTTACGAACATTTTTCGAGGTGCCCTTCAAAAACGCCACCGTGGATTTGTGCACCTCATTACTATAATATTGGCGACAGGGTTTTTTAATAATATTTTCACCGTAGCGAATGGCGCTGCTCATTAGGAAATCGCAGGCCTCTGATGGCACGGCCACAACAAACACTGAAATTGGTGTCTCGGGAATAGTAATGTCCACATTATCAAGACGAAAGACATCCGGTTTGAGCTGCAAAATACAAACCGATACATTAATATCATTGGCAACACCGTCTTCTCGCTATACAAACATTTATGGACGCCAAGCTGAGCAGAAGCAACTTCTTCAGGTTCATTTGGTAATATGCTGTCGACACTGTTATACCCACGAGGCGACGGCTCATCTCGTAAAATACATCCGTCTCAGTGCAGCTGCGAACACTTTGATCTCCCATTACCTCTTCTATGAACTTATGAATTGCTGGCGATTCTTTGAAATCCGGCAGGTACAATGGCAATTGCAATTCCCAGTCTGGCTCATGCGGAAGTATTGAGCTCGGCGGACTCAATTGCATCTGCGTAAAATATGCATCAATTTGCATGTTTTCTGGGCTGGATAACTGTTTTAATTCCTTGAGGTGCAAAAAACAAGCCGTTTTGTTAGTTTGACAAAATAATACTTATATGCTATTTCTGTTATTACCATTAGAAATTGGTGAACTCTACTTCTGTAACAGCTTCTTCTGTAATTGCAAAAGCGATTTTTCAGTCTCCAAAGGCGCGAATGCGGGATTCTTCCTGAACTCGAAATTTCCGTTTGTGACGGATGAACACTAATTACAACATTTAAAAAAAACGGACAAATCTTAAAGGTTCATAAAATATTGTAGAGGGCAGCCAGTCGTAAAGAAGTTGACTTATAAGAGTGACAGGGTGTCAAATTGTGTTTTTAATTTTTAAAAAAATTTCTGACATGGTTTTAATTGTTGTTTATTATTCTTAAAAAAAAGTATAAATTATTTTGATGTGATAAATCTCCTCGATTCGCAATAACAAACATCTCAGTCGTTGATTTTAATTAAAATTAATTAAAATTTTAGTTCCATTAATTACTGTAGATGGCCACATGTCGCAAAGAATTTATGTGTTAAGTTGCAGGTTATGGTCCAATTATGGTTTAATTATTAAATTTTCGGTATTAATCCAAATTCTTTATGTTAAAATTATTCTTAAAAAAGAGAATACATTTTTTTTGATGCGACGAACCTCCCAAACTAGCAAAACTCAAAAATTCCTTCCGAAAAATTGAGTATTCGCGCCTAAAATTTCATGATATATAATATATAACCAAGGGTGGTCAACTCTTGCGGTTCAGACCGATCATTTGTGCGTGCATACACATTCTAAGATATATATAAAAACTATCAGAGATGTTTGGAACTCTGTACTTGGCGCAAAATTTTTGAAAATCGAAATTTTCTAAACTATATTCGTTTAATAAAATTTTTATTCATATAAAATATTTAAAAAATTTAAATTTTTATAATTTATAATAATACAACAAACAAAATTGTGCACTTATAAGGAAATATCCATTTATTCATATATATCTTCATCGTACAAAAATATTTTTCATACGCAAAAACATTTATTTGGAAATTTCGCCAATCGATCAATATATACTAACCAAAATATATTTTTTTGCATTATACATATTTTATTTGCTGCGATGTTATAGGGCTTCAGTGTTATGTGATATAACTCTACACATTCTCCACATAACATATTTTTGGCAGTTTAATAAAATTCGACGTTTCATAATTCAAAAATTGAAAATGATAAACCTACCCAATAATTTTTTTTTATGAATTTGATAAGGTCTTCTTCTTAATTTTTAGGTCACGATTGACGCTGCTGCTCCGAAGGATTTTGTTGATCTATATGGGCTAAGATTTGGCCAAGGCTTTGGAACAAAACTAAGTACATAACTTCAGGCGCTATTTTCCATGTAGACGTTCGTCGACAACTAAGTATGCTAAGTATAAACAGTAAAATACTTTTGAACTTGAATCATACAGATTTATTTATTCAAGGATAAACATTGCCTGAACAACACAACATTTAATGCCAATTTTAGGTTAAATAGGAAATATTCTTAATCGTGATCGATCCATTAGAGCTAAGCAAGACATGTGCGACATACGAACATAAACAAGTGCTTTTGCATTGAAAACATTTTCAACATTCTACAGACTACCGATATTCACCTACACGACTATAATAATGAGTAATTACACAACAGACAGATGAAGTCAATGTACATTGCAAAAGGCCACGATTCGTAAAGATTAAGTCAAGGAATCCATGTAACAGGCTAGAGCGCCTTCTCACTGCAGTCGATGAGCTTTTGCGCCTCCGCCTGAATAAATCGATAGATGAACATTAGCGAGTCGACGGACGTCTTGCAGTTCTCTGAGGTGACTCCTGTGGCGGCGGGCCCATTGTTGCGCTTGCCCCAGCCAGGTGTGAATGTCAACTGGATGTCAATAAACAAATTAATTATTAGAAGAAAAACAAACATTTGTTGGACCGTTTTTTAAGAGTCCTGTAATTCACCTGAGCGTGACACGTGAGAAGGAACACAGCAAAAACGAACGAAATAACTCCGAAACGAATGAAAGACATTTTATTTGGATGCGATTGAATTTGTTGCACTTGCTATTGAGATGGATGATGCAAAACTTGATAATGAATTCATTGAGAGATAGTCGACACTTATATACAGTTGAAATGTGCGAAGATACAGCCCAAGAGGATTGTAAGGATTCTGTTTTAATTACTTGATGCCATACAAAATGCTTACGTCTTTATGTTGATTTAGATGGGAATGAAAACAAATTGGTGCGATGTTGGGAGAATGGGAAATACATTTGCTGACAGTACCGAAATCATCGTTCCTACGTTCGTTTCATTAAAACATATCTTCTTGTGAATCTCCTTAAAGGTCTTGAAACTTTATAAACATAAAAACGAGGATATTTGGGTAAAAAAAAACAAAATTTAAGGTTGAGCCGGCAATATTTCATACAAGATACTCATCATCCGGCAATGCCCTGACTGATGACTTCCAAGCCATGACCTTCACACTAAATGTAAATAAATTGCCAGCTGTGAATGCACTCATAAACTAAAAACATAATCATAAGAATTATAGCATTCACTCTCTTTTACATATGAAATAACAATCGGGGGTTAATCCCATATCACAGCCATAGACGTTTTTGCATGTCCCAAGTGATAATGGGCTGTGTGGAACAATAACGATATTTTGTCACCGATTCTGACGATAAAATGCAATTATATATTTAAATCTGGCGGTTGGAGTAAAAACCCCACCGATTGCTGTTTGGCAATGTTCCAACTTCCAGTGACCAAATGTCGAGCCGAAGGACAGAATGAAACAAGAGCTCTCGTCGTTACAGCCTGAAATTCAGAAATTGCATAAAGTTTACTTATTCGGCAAAGAACGTTTAGTTTATCGTTTTAGTAACAAAAACAAAAATCCGTTATTATGTGGACCGTCTTGTTGCTGTGTTTAATTGTTTATGCTTTTGGTATGTAAATTATGGTGCAGTGTGGTGTAAATTTTTTTACTTAATTAAAATAACATTAATTTTCTTAATCTTAAACATTTTAGATCTACAAAAACGTCTTTAAAATTCACGAAAACATTTTTTTGTTCAAGGTCAAGGTTTAAACAAAATAGTAAAAAAAATTCCTGTATCATCATTTATGTATTATTTATTGATTTTTTTAAGGCGATATCGTTTAATATCAAGGTCAAATCTGAAAAAGAAAACATTTTCAATTGTTTTTTTTTTTTTTTGAGACTTGATGAAATGTTTTTATTTTATCTCATCTAAGCAACTTCCAAGTTTGCTTTAACTAAGTCCTTATGTAACGTATTTAAGTCATTTACGGAGATACCAGTTTTCCATATTTGACAATTCACCTCGGCATAAAATACTCTTGTTTGAGTATCCGACCTTGACCTATTTAGATGTACAATTTTCATGAATTTTCATCGTGTTCAATAGATTTTCCTCTCGAATTCATTTGCATCAGACATATGTCTCTATAGTAAAACAAACATCAAACATTAATACAATATATGGCCAAAAAAACGCACTTGCATTATTCCTCCAAATTGCCGTTAATTTGCATTGTCACTGACACGCTCGGCCGCCAAAAAAAAAACGCCATCCGAATGACGAAGCTGGCACAGAACAAACAATAAGCATTCACAGTTGTTTGACTAAATTGCGTTTGTCTGCATTCAGTGTAAGGTCATCCATTTGTTCTGTCCCTCAATTGAACCTTCACCAGATTGATTGCCACCACGAGCCTCCAAATAGTTCGGCATTACCAAAACTGACAACACAAACGTTGGCCAGTTGTTGATTCGACCATACCTAAGACTGTTGCGAAAGTGTAGCTCCTCCGCGGAATTAGATCTTCGTCGCTTAAGATGCGCATCGAAGAATTTTGCCTGAAAATATTTTTACTTCCGCTTCTGTCTCAACATCTGAAGGAGCTGTGCCAAAACTCTGGCAAACGACAAACGTCGTTCCCTTACATTACGCTGCCGATTGGTGTGACTTTGCCGGGGGACGCGAATCGAACATCAACGCGACCGTTTCCTCCACCGTTTCCTCCACCGTTTCCTCCACCGTTTCCTCCACCATTTCCCCAATTTCCACCATTTCCGACATTCCCAACATTCCCGACATTTCCTTCTTTTCCCACATTCCCAACGTTCCCTTCATTTCCAACCAATCAGCCATTCCCAACGTTCCCCACGTTTCCACCGTTTCCCACATTTCCATCATTTCCCACACAAAATCCAAACACTTTTCCACCATTTCCTCCATTTCCTCCATTTCCACCGTTCCCAACATTTCCGACGCTTACTCCACAATTTCCGACTCCTCCATTTCCACCGTTTCCACCGTTTCCTACATTTACGCCGACACAATTTCCTTCTTTTCCAACCCGACCATTTCCAACTTTAAATCCATTTCCAACCCAAAATACAAACACTATAATAGTGAGCCTATCCAGCTTCCCAGCCACTGTCACCTTTACACCACCATTTACGTTACGACCTAACCCAACGATTCCAGGTGGCCCTCCGCCGCTCACCTGTCCGCCATTTCCCATCATTTGTCCAACTGCTCCCGTCTTGCCAGCAAATCCAAATTCACCAAATTTTCCACCACCTCCTCCTCCACCGAATTCAGGCCCGAGTCTTGTAGAATTTGCAAGTCGTCAGATTATTATCAATTGTCCATGCATCAATCCTCGCAATTTACCATTTAAGATTTAACAAGAATCAATTCATTTGGCGGATACTTTAAGGTCAAGACTGCCGTACACCCGACAGCATTCCAGGATTCTGTGTGAATCTGGAATATTGTTCCTACATTTCGGTGCAGGCGGAATTCATGAAAACGAGTAAGCTTGCTGTTGGGATGACTTTTCATCGCACCATTTGCGGATACGACGGTCTCAATCTTATGGTAAGACAAATACCTTACTTGGCCGAAAAGAAAATTTGCATTTGGATCTTAGTGCCATTTGGTTACTCATAAATTCATTGAAAATGTTAGGTCTGCTGTCCAGATATCGGTGAATTCTTGATACCATTTGTGCCAGGGCCGCCACCGATTCGACAACGCCCCAGGCCACGTTTACCGCCGGGCAGACATCGCGTTACCCAAACTATAAATCCATTGCAGTACTTGTACTTTAATGCTCTTGGTCAGGTGACCGAATCGATGGCCACACTTGCACCGATCAGTAGCCCAACAACGATGATCACAACGCCAGTCACCACCAGTACACCGCCAGCCTACCGATTCCTTACATATGCCGAAGATTCTTGTGGCTTCTCCAACGTCACATCCACACGGGTTGTCGGTGGTTCGGATTCTCGGCTAGGTAAGTGAAGCAACGTTAATCTTCAGCAAACTGCTTGATATCTGTATGTAAATTAGGCGCATTCCCGTGGATTGCCCTTCTCGGCTACCAAAGTGACAACGACATCAGCTTCTACTGCGCCGGAAGTCTGATAACGTCACGACACGTCATCACGTCAGCTCACTGTCTTAGGGAGACTCTAAGAATTGTCCGCTTGGGAGAGCACAACGTCCAAGAGACCAACGATGGCGCATCCCCGATTGATGTGCAGGTAGATAAGCAAATACGTCACGAGGATTATAAAGCGAGTTCAATGAGCAATGACGTGGCTTTGCTGAAATTGGTCACCGATGTCATGTCCAGTGGTAAGAATCCTTTGAAAACATATTTTTGGTGCGAGGCATTAATGTTGTTCCAATAAACAGCATTTATTCGACCAATTTGCTTGCCAATCAGCGAGGATCTGCAGTCGAAGGATCTCACTGGATACACTCCATTCATCGCTGGATGGGGCTCAACGTCATTCCGTGGCACTTTATCGGCTGTACTGCAACAGGCACAAGTGCCCATCGTCTCGAATTCAGAGTGCGAGAAGAATTTTGCCAGTCTCTTTCCGGATCAGATGATCAACCGGAAGATAATTTGTGCTGGCTATCCGAGTGGTGGCGTGGACGCCTGTCAGGGTGATTCTGGTGGACCGATGATGTTGCCACAGGTGAGTGTGCTGTGCTGTGTCATTTTTAATTGATCTTAATCTGCGAAATATTTCAGATCAGTGAGGATAGAAGGTCAATTTGGTACGTTTTAATCGGCATCATCTCTTTTGGGTACGAATGTGCTCGTCCTGGATTTCCAGGCGCGTATACTCGCGTGACAACGTACATTCCCTGGATTCAGGCTCACCTCAATGATTAATTGTGGCCAAAGAAAATGGTTATTACATTTTGTTTTTATCGAAAACCATCTTAAGATTGGCTGGGAAAAATGTATTGCATTAAACGATTTTTGGTAGCAACAATTAATAATTGTTTTTAATAAAAGTTTAAGGCGACCCATGCAGTTGAGATGAATTAATATTCAGGTGGGACAAATCACACTAACAAAAGCCAATTAATTGATTGTCAATATTTCGATGACCAATACCGTTCACCTTCGATTGTTTGGGTTTTTATTTGGACCTCGACAAATTGTCTGATTAAAACGTTTCTTTTTTTTCCTGAAACAACTGATTCACTGAGTTATAGTTTGTGGTGAAAATTTACTCAGACTTCAGGGTCTCAACTAATTATATATCGATTTGAAGATTTGTTATTTTAGAAAACATATTTGGCAGAAGAAAGACACTTAATTCAATAAAAACGTTTTAGCATTTTAACAGTTGCAGGTATTTTATCTAAAGATGGACTTGGGACCTTGAAAACAAGATGGTACAGACAACTCGTTCCGCAGATAAAAAAGAATAAAAATAACTTGAACTGCGACCCCTAAATCGAAAACGTTGTTAAATCTTTTAAAAACTATCTTTTGGGGTCCCAAAATTGTTTTGAGTTTTTTGTGACTTAAAAATCCTAATTTAAATGAAATGATCGATGGCCTTTTGCCTTTCCTTAAGCTTTTTATAGAAATCAATCAGCTGGTTATTCTTCGCAACAAGGTCTTAAGTATCGAGGATTGCAAGACAATTGGCATGGATGAATGAAACATGGATTAGAGGGAACACAATCAACAGCACCAGTCGACGCGACGTAAGAAGTCATAAAATTTGTTATGAGATTGGAAAGGAACTCAAAAGACAAAAAATTCAAAGTTTGAAAGAAACAAATGTTATTAAAACTTACATAATATTATGTAAATGATGGTAATAGAATATATAATATATCCAAATTCCATAAAAAGGTTGACGTATATTTTCGGATTTGGATCGATATATAATGATTGATATATGTAAATTAGCACACGTGAAAAAGTTGGCGATATTCGCACGCATTTGGGCAACATTTGGCTGTAATTGCAATGCCGCGACGCTAATAAACCTTAGTCGGTGTACAAACATCGTTAGCATGTATGTGCATTAATTCTTTATACAATTTAACATATTTACAAAACCGGATTTAGTGATGAGCATATGTAACTACATATGTGTTCAGTTCTAAATTTTATCCGCACACACAATTAATGAAATAACGTCGAAATTGACTGACCGCTAGAATGATGCGATCTTGTTTCGCTGATGAAAGCTTCTTGCGATAATTATAAGATGGTGAGTTGACCTTGAGGCACGCGGCGATCACATCAAACCACTTTGAGAGGTTAATTTACTCATAAAACTGACAAGTTAGCTGCCTGTTATCTACAACAAACATAAATAGTGTCGATCGCCACAAGATTATTCACATCAATTTGGGTACTTTTCTTAAGATGGGGGAATTCCTTAACGGATGCAATTTATTTGTTATCATTAGCATTATGCAGTAATTTTGCATTAGTAATAATTCACACCTTGAGACATCAATGCAGTTGCAAGTTGGAAGATAATTAATGTTGCTGCCATACAGTCGGAGGCCGTCTTAAAGGCAAAATAGTTCTGCGAAAATGACCAAAGTGATTACCACTAAGATTAACGTCATTGGTCTAGAGATGAATTGGAATTGGCAGCGAAAAACTTTTAGTGGCCAATTCCAAGATGAGATGCGTCACCGGATCCGTAATCCGTATCCGTACAGAATCGAAACAAGATCATGTCCGGTAGTTTACATGACATATGAGAATCGAGAACCGAAATGCACGCATTGACGAGCATGATTAATCGGAAAATCTGGAAAAGTCTATTTGTGAAATGTGTGACAAAACGAAGAGACCTTAAGCCAATAAATCTATACCATTGCCGAATCATTACGCACCGCGGAACGTGACTGTTTTTTTTTTGTTTTGTTTTGTTGTCAGAATGATCTTGCAGTCGGCGAGAGCGAGAAAGGTGGACACAAACGCGAGTATTCATATGTGCAATTGAGTCCGCTGCATGAAATATTGCCCTCGTCAACAATTGCATGGTAATCCAGATTTGCACGGTAGATGGTGGTGGAGTTAGCTATTTTCGCCGAATATGTTTGCATGTATGGGACGGTGACAGTGACGTTTAAAGGCTTCCAAAAGACCATAAACTAGAAGCTTCTATGCGACCCAATCCAGACTTTTGTGCAGACAGAGTCCTACCTGTGATGAGTGCCAATTAAAAAAATTTATTAGCTATCAAGTGTATTTTGATTGATACATCTTTACGAAAACGACACAATCAAAGGAGCGCGCTCGCACTAAGATTTGCCACTGCTAAAGGGTGGGGGCAAGACATAATATCTCTCTCTCTTATAAGTGATTGGTGAGCAAAATACTATTGGAACAGCAGCTGCAGCAGTAGCGGCGGCGGTGGCGACGGCGAATAATATGAAGAAAAAAAACAGCGAAAACAACTTAAACAAAAAAAAAACAACAAAATTCACGGCCTTCGTAATGTCGTTTACAAATCAATGGTGAGAGTATAAGAAGTTGCCCTCAGTAGGAGAACTGAAGTCAATTGAGCCTGAAGTGCGCCGATCCGCATTTGAATCGCGATCTAACGTCTTGGGTAGTTTAAGCGCGATCTTCAAGTGCTTCGGTTTGAGTGAAGAACAGTTAGTTAGTTAGTAACAAAAAAAAATCTGGAAAAACAAAAGAATAAAGGATTGTCGTACAATTAAAGTGTTATTTTGGTGATCTTAGTGTAAATCTTGATAATGATCTTGAAAGTGAGTGCAATTGGAGCGGCCTGGCTGCTGGCCCAGACCATCAGTTTTGCCGCCGCACAAGGTAAACGCCTTTAGATTGGCCGCCTTCTTGCCCTACACCCATAGACAATTAGTTCCTCGCCTGAATCTTTCGTTTTCACTCAATTAGTGCCCATATAAACCTATCATTCATATCGCATTGACTTCAGATAGTCTTGTTGATTCGCTATTTTTGTTGGTTTATGAATTGCTTGTTTTTCGATTGCATAATGTTAGCGCAGCATATCGTTACACAATCGCAGCGACTTAGGAGACGACAATTAACCACTTGGAGTTGTTAGTTTTATTGTTAATCGTTGTTCATGACGACTCTTTTGGCATTGCACCTGACTTTGGTAGTGCAAGACCCAACTTTTGACGCCTGCTACTGTACAAATCCAATTGAATGTCACACACTAAATGTAAGCACGACGCGACCTTTTGTGCATAAATTTGTGTCAACTGATTATTCATAATGTGTAACTATATGCATTATGCGATATCAGCGGCAAATTCAGGTGTTTCCTAATTCCGTTGGTTGATTTGTTTGTTGTTTAGAGGCGCGTGTGAGCCACGCAGACATCGCATCACAGCGCAAAGACGTTTGATCGCGAACGTAAAGACAAAAACCAAAGATGTTCATTGACTCTGATGAGTAAAGCAATCGTCAAACAAATTTTCTGTGGGCAACTTTTGTTTTTTTTTGGGAAACATTTAAATGCGTCACTTTGCTGTTTAAGTATTTATTTAGAAATTAGTAAACATAAAGTGGCTCCTAAGCTGTGACTTCCGGAGACAATGAGCTGTTGTGATTTTTCGAGGTTTTTTGGGAAATTTTTACCAATCTGACTCATTGCAAAACAAATGTCTTGATACGGTCCAGATTCATCTTTGTAGAGCCAAAGCCATTTTAAAGATTTCGAAAATGTGGTTCCTTAATTTTTTTACCATAAAGCAACTTGCCACTCAGTTGGTTTATGTTTGACCTACATTCTGATTTGTAAACCTGCCCAACCTGAACAGGGAAAACTCTTGAGCGCAATTTTCATACGAAAACAAATATTTTTATCACTTCCTTATAGCCGGTTATGACTTTGACATTGAAAGTTGTCTTGTGTAATCGGCTTGAGTGGTTATTATGTTGCCGCAGATAAATGAATGCATTTAAATGCTGTGCTTTAAAATTATGCGCGTTAATTAAACAAATTGATGCTAACTGATCTTCTTAACCATTTAAGTGCCTAAATCTTAGATGATAAACTAAGTATTTCATTGCAGTAAATAATCTTAACAAAATGTTTCAAGTTTGTAAATAACAATTGCATGCAGCAGATCATTTCTAACATCTTCACGACATGCCACCCCACTCGTTTTGATGTTGCATCCCATTCATTCACTCGCATCGCATCAGCCCTCATATGCCATCGACCGATATATACAAATTCATATGGTTTCTTCGGTTCTTGCAGGTGGAAGGTGTGTCACACCAAACAATCTCTATGGCACCTGCACTCCGTTGCAATATTGCGAAAAGCTGGCACAGTTGTACGCGCAATATCCGCGAGCACAGAATGTACTCAACTTCTTGATAGTGTCCCGCGACAGATGTGGCACACGCAATTTCAACGGCCAACCAATTGTAATTCAATTATTCCAACAATTTACTTAATTTAAACTATAACTTTTTATATAAAAATGAAAACGTCTCCTTTTCCCTTCTATATCTCTCCCGTCCTTGCCTCTCAATTGTTTATGTAGGTTTGCTGTTCACCTAATGATCGACCAGCCAATATACCAAATATACCATCTCCTATTTTCCCCACAAATACGCCACCGCCAACGCAACCGCCAACGCCACCGCCAACTTTACCGCCGACAACGACAACAACCACGACCACGACAATCGCACCTGTCCTGGAACCGCTCACATCAGCCGCCTGTACGGAGCCGAATGGAGGTCGTGGAGAGTGTAAAGGTATGAAAAACAAAATTAACCTTCAAATTTACCCTATAAATTGTGGCTATGATTTTTTTTTTTAGATATCCGTCAATGTCAAGTGGTGCTGGATGAACTATCAAAGCCAGATCGACCGGATTCGTTAATTGAATATTTGAGGCAGTCAGCCATTAGATGTCAATCAATTGGTCAAAATGTATGTTTTTGTTTGATCTTAAGTGAGTTAATAAAATACTTAAAAATTCAATCAGATTTGCTGCCCAACGGGTTCATCATCTGAGCTTCCATCACCAGCCGTAAGTCGACTTCTTCTTCCAGAGGACGGATGTGGCATATCAAACTACACGCACAAACGCGTTGTTGGTGGTGAAGATGCTAAAATCGGTAAATTATTGTGCTTCTAAAATAATAAATGAATGATCTAAACTATCCTTAATGATGTGTTTCAGGATCCTGGCCGTGGATGGCTCTGTTGGGATATGAAAATGACTTGGGAGAGGTGGCATTCAAATGCGGTGCTTCATTGATAACCACCCGTCACGTGGTAACAGCAGCTCATTGCATGAAATCCACGCTGTAAGTATGGTGTTGGTGACCAGAATCTTTAGTCCTCCTAACCATTCACCTTATTTATGTCAATAGGAATACAGTTCGTCTGGGAGAGCACGATCTCACAACAGAAGAAGATGGCCCAACTGTGGATCGGCTTGTTGTTAACCGAGTAGCACATCCAGGGTATGACAAAAAAGATGGAACCAACGACATTGCCGTGGTCACGATGAACGAGGATGTTACATTCACAGATTTCGTCCATCCGGTGTGTCTGCCTCTCAGCGATTCACTACGCACAAGGAACTTGGTGAAATATCAACCATTCGTGACGGGATGGGGGCGAACACAAGAAGGTGAACCATTCTTGGAATATTTTTATCATTTTTAGTTATTGTTTAACTTACTTAAGAATTTGATTGTAGGAGGCTCTTCCGCCAATATTTTGCAACAGCTGCAGCTGCCCATTATCAGTAACACCGAGTGCAAGTCCAAATACAGCGTCATCGGCAAGTTCATATCAGAGAAACAGTTCTCCAACATTGTTTTGTGTGCCGGATACTTGGAGGGTGGCAAGGACTCGTGCCAGGGCGATTCTGGTGGGCCACTGGTGCTGCCAGAGCTGGTTAACGGCCGTCATTACTACTTCCAAATTGGCCTGGTGTCGTATGGTGTGGGCTGTGCTCGCGCCAATGTACCTGGCGTCTACACAAGAGTCAGCGAATTTGTGGATTGGATACAGCAAGAGATCAACAAATAATCTTGTCCAGTCGTCTTTATTGGATAATGAAATAAAATTTCTTAATGTACACAAACGGATATTATTTTTATTATAGAAAATAATTTTGTTAATTACAGTAAATGTTGTACATTTTAGGTGCGTATAAAAATATACAATTTTTAGTTGTTATTTTGATTTTTTTAATAAATTACTGAGAGAGAATTTTGTTGGTTTAAACATCTCCCAAGATGTGTGTTTTGATATGTACATCTTTACGAAAACCATATAATATTTCTCTCACTTAAAAGTGAAAGGTCAGAAAAAACAGCAACCTTCGCAATGTCGTTCACAAATGGAAGGGGGAACTATAAAAGAAGTTGCCATCTTAACGTTCTTGGGTAGTTTAGCGCGATCTTCAAGTGAGTTTAGTTTGGTCTGAGTGAAAAATAGTTGGTCGAAATTTAGTTAATTTTTTTTTTGTGATCTGAGTGTAAATCTTGATCATGATCTTGAAAGTGGGTGTAATTTTAGCGGCCTGGCTACTGGCTCAGACCATTAGTTTTGCCACCGCAGAAGGTAATCAGTTCCTTTCCGGAATCAACCATATGAAGTTATAGTTTTATTGGTATTCTAAGTGCATGATGGATCCATGGTACCCAAAATTGGTTGTACAAGACTCAACTTGATAAATGATACCTGCTAGTTTGCAAAACAAATTGAATGTCACATTCTAAATATAAACACGGCGTAAACTTTTATGCTTTTTGCGATATCAACGCGATTTCAAGGTGTTTTCCCATTTTCTTTGGTTGATTTGTTTGTATTCGGAAGCAAGCATCACATCGTTTGGCAGATTTAATACAAGACGTCTGTATATCGATCGCGAACGTAAAGATTTTTGATTGTGATGGAATTTCGGCTCATTACCTGTTCAAGTATTAATTAAGTAAACAAAAAGTGGCTCTTCATTTTTGTCTTTTAATGCTGTGACTGCCTGTGAATGACCTACATTTCGATTTGTGAACCAGCCCAACCTGATATCAGGAAACACTTCCGATCGCAATTCTCGCACTTCCGGTTAAGACTTTAACATTGAAAGTCGTGTATTATTATGTTGCTGCAGCAGAAAACTTGATGTGTTCAATGCACGCATGTAAATGTTTTTAAATTGTAATTATTCAAATAGACACTAATTCATCTTCTATGTTAAGTTATATAATATTTTCTGAATTTAAAGTTCTAACGGTAACTGTACAAATTTTTGTGGTTTCTTTGACTCTCGCAGAAAGACTTTGTGTTACACCGAACAATCGCTATGGCACCTGCATTCCATTGAAAAAGTGTGAAAAGCTGGCACGGCTGTACACACATACTCCGCGAACTCAGAACATCCTCAACTACTTGATAGCCTCCCGCGACCAATGTGGCACACGAAATTTCTGCAGCCAAACAATTGTAAATTAATTAATTTAAAAAAAAACTGATTTTAAATTTTTCTTTTCTCGCCACCTAATTTTTCGTATAGGTTTGCTGCCCACTCAAGGATCAACCAGGCGCCAGTCTACCATTTACACCATTTCCTATGTCCATCTCAAATAATCCGTCACCAACGTCAATACCAATGCCACCCAGTTTTCAACCAGCCGGTCTACCATTTATACCATCTCCTATACCCTCCGGAATTACACCGTCAGCAACACCACTACCATTTTCACTGCCACCATCATTTGTACCATCTCCTGTTCCCTCCGGAAATACGCCACCACCACCCAGTTTTCAACCAGCCGGTCTACCATTTATACCATCTCCTATACCCTCCGGAAATACGCCGTCAGCAACACCATTACCATTTTCACCGCCACCATCATTTGTACCATCTCCTGTTTCCTCCGGAAATACGCCACCACCACCCAGTTTTCAGCCAGCCGGTCTACCATTTATACCATCTCCTAATTCCTCCGGAAAAATGCCGTCAGCAACACCACTACCATTTTCACCGCCACCAACGCCACTATCAATCTTACCCAATGAGCCGGTATTCCAACCAGCCGGTCTTCCAGCCGGTATTCCATTTATACCCGGTCCTTTTCCCCCCGTAAATTCCTCACTACCTTTCATTCTACCTGTCCTGGACATTCGCTCATCAAATGGCACTCTACCTGTCCTGGAGAATCGCCCATCAGATGTCTGTTCTGAGTCGAACGGAGGGTGCAAAGGGATCCAGACTAAAGGCGAAAGAACACTTCTTACTCCAGATGAGGGTTGTGGCTTTTCTAATGTTACGCAAAAGCGTATTGTTGGTGGTAGCGATGCTAAAATCGGTAAATTATTGAACTTCTGAAGTAATAAATAAACTAAACTACCCTAAACGGGTGTTGCAGGAGCCTGGCCTTGGATGGCTCTGTTGGGATATGAAAATGATGAGGGAAATGTGGATTTCAAATGCGGTGCTACATTGATATCCTCTCGTCACGTGATTACTGCAGCTCATTGTATCATATCCTCGCTGTAAGGATGTTGTTTGTGACCGCAGTATCTTGAGCCTTCCTAACCTCTTGTCTTATTTATTTCGATAGGAAAATAGTTCGTCTGGGAGAGCACGATCTCAGTACAGAAAAGGAAGGTGCCCACGTAGATCGGCTTATAGCTAACCGCGCACCTCATCCAAGGTACAGCACAAAAGATGGCACCGGTGACATTGCCGTGGTCACGATGGACGAGGATGTTTCATTCACCGATTTCATTCGACCTGTATGTATGCCTATCATCGAACCAATCCGTTCAAAAGATTTAGTTGAAAAAACACCATTCGTGACGGGATGGGGACGAACACAAGAAGGTGAACCACTCAAAAAAAAAATAGTTTTCTTTTGTTTAACTAACTGAAGATATTGATTGTAGGAGGTACTAATTCGCCGATTTTGCAACAACTGCAGCTGCCCATCGTCAGTAACGCCGAGTGCAAGTCCAAATACAACGCCATCGGCAAGGTGACAACGGCGAAACAGTTCTCCAACATTGTTTTGTGTGCCGGATTTCCGGAGGGCGGCAAGGACTCGTGCCAGGGTGACTCGGGTGGGCCGCTGGTGCTGCCACAGTTGGTCGGCCGTGATTTCTACTACTTCCAAGTTGGCGTGGTGGCGTATGGTGTGGGCTGTGCTCGCGGCCATATACCTGCCGTCTACACAAGAGTCACCGAGTTTGTGGATTGGATTCAAGAAGAGGTCAACAAATAATCTTGTCCATCCGTCTTGAGTGGATAATGAAATAAAAATTCTTTATGTACACAAACTGATATTATTTTTACCAAAAATAAAAAATAATTTGGTTAAATACAGTTGATTTCAGGCAGGTGAAAACTATACAGTTTTAAATTGCCATTTCATACGGTGAGCATATTTTTGTGACACATCTCTCAAGGTGTTATTTATTTGCTACCAAGTGTGTTTTGATAGACACTATATATTTAAGAAAACCACAACCACCAAAGGAGCTCAGATCAGGATTTATCGTAGGGGGGTTATGGAGAGGAGGGCGGCGTTGGCGACGGTAAAAACAACAAAAACAAAAAATACATTTAAAAAATTCACAATGTCATTAACAAATGGTTGGGGAGAGTATAAAAGAAGTTGTCATCTGCCTGTTCTTGGTTAGTTTTATCGTGATCTTCAAGTGGTTTGGTTTGAGTAAACAGTTGGTCGGAAAATCATTAAAAAAAAACAAGAGACAGATATTTTGCTGGTGAACTTAGTGGTAAATCTTGATAATGATGTTGAAAGTGAGTGAAATTGTAGCGGCCTGGCTACTGGTCCAGACCATCAGTTTTTCCGCTGCAGAAGGTAATCAGTTCCTTTCCGGAATTAACAACAATTAGCCATTTAGAGTTAAAGTTTTATTAATATTCTTTGTGCATGACATTTCTTCGGCATGGTACCCGACTCGGTTGGACAACCTGCTAGTTTGCAAATCAAATTGAATGTCACATTCTAAATATAAACACAACGCAACTTTTTATCTTCTTTTCGGATATCAAATTCAAGGTGTTTTCTTATTTTATTTAGTTACTTTTTTTGCATTTGGAAGCTGAGCGATCCTACGCAAAGACGCTTGTATATTGTATTGAGAAACCAGTTGTGATAAATTTACTTAATTGAAAAGTTTATTCTTTATTGAAATCATAACGAAAACGTCTTCTTTTCTTCTCTTTCGCTCTTCCTTGCTTCAATTAGTTGTTCGTATAGCTCATCTAATCAACCAGCTAATTTACCAAATATACAATCTTCTATTTTCTCCACAAATATGCCACAAAAAAACAACCACTCCACCTGTCCTGGAACTGCATACATCAGACGCCTGTACTGAGCCGAATGGAGGTAGTGGAGAATGTAAAGGTATCAAAGACGCGCCCAAAATAAGATGAACCTACAAATTTACACTATTAATTGTTGCTATGATCTGCTAGATATCCGTCAATGTCAAATGTTGCTGGATGAACTATCAAAGCCAGATCGACCGGATTCGTTAATTGAATATTTGAGGCAGTCAGCCATTAGATGTCAATCAATTGGTCAAAATGTATGTTTTTGTTTGATTTTAAGTGAGCTTATAAAATGCCTGAAAATTCAATCAGATTTGCTGCCCAACGGATTCACCAGCTAAGCTTCAGTCACCAGCCAAAACTCGACTTCTCTTTCCAGAGGAGGGATGTGGCTTTTCTAATGTAACGCAAAGGCGCGTTGTTGGTGGTAGAAATTCTAAAAAAGGTAAATACTGAACTTCTAAAGTAATAAATAAACTAAACTACCCTAAATGGGTGTTCCAGGAGCCTGGCCTTGGATGGCTTTGTTGGGGTATGAAAATAATGAGGGAAAGATGGCATTTAAATGTGGTGGTACATTGATAACACCCCGCCATGTGATAACAGCAGCTCATTGTATCACATCCACGCTGTAAGAGTGTTGTTTGCAGCCAGTGTCTTGAGCCTTCCTAATCATTCTTTTTATTTATTTCGATAGGAAAATAGTTCGTCTGGGAGAGCATGATCTCAGTACAGAAGAAGATGGTGTCCACGTAGATCGGCTTGTAGTAAACCGCGTAGCACATCCTGAACACAAAAAAAAAGATGGAACCAAAGACATTGGCGTGCTCACGATGGACGAGGCTGTTGATTTCACAGATTTCATTCGACCGGTCTGTCTGCCCCTCAGCGAATCACTACGTACAAAAGATTATGTTGGAAGTACACCATTCGTGGCAGGATGGGGACGAACACAGGAAGGTGAACCATTCTTTGATAATGATTTATTTTGTTTAACTTACATAAGATATTGATTGTAGGAGGTACTTCCGCAAATATTTTGCAACAACTGCAGTTGCCCATTATCAGTAACACCGAGTGCAAGTCCAAATACAACGCCATCGGCAAGATTATATCAGAGGAACAGTTCTCCAATATTGTTTTGTGTGCCGGATACTATGAGGGCGGCAAAGACTCGTGCCAGGGCGATTCAGGTGGGCCGCTGGTGTCGCCACAGTTTATCATCCCACCTCATTTCCACTACTTCCAAATTGGCGTGGTGGCTTATGGTGTGGGCTGTGGTCGTGCCGATGTTCCTGGTGTCTACACAAGAGTCAGTGAGTTTGTGGATTGGATACAGCAAGAGATCAACAAATAATCTTGTCCAGCCGTCTTTATTAGATGAGATAAGTAATTCTAATTTTCACAAACTGACATCATTTAAATTATAGAAAATTATTAAGTTTATTACAGTTTATTTGAGATTTACACTATTTACAATGATTTTGTACATTTCAGGCGCAATTTTATTTGATTATTCGAGTTTTTATTTTATTGATTACTGAGTGGAAAAAAGTTTGTTTGAGCTTTTGAAAATTGATTTAATTTGAGATGTATTTGAATTGGTTATTGCGAAAGTCAGTCTTAGTTTTTAAACTGTATATTTACTCTTCATCAGAATTGTATAATTAATTAATATAATTAGTAGACTAGAATTTGTATAAGCAAATAAATGAAAGCATAATGATATAGAGAAAAGATTACTTTGTAACATCAAAACTAAAAAAAATGAAACGCCAAGTGATTTTTAAGTCATTCCATAAAAAAGTTGTTGTGTATTTTTGTAAATTATCTAATTAAAGTTTCATATGACAAAACAGAAATAAAAAGAAACAAAAAACTAGTCAAAATTCAGTTTAAATATATGTAGTTGCTGATAAAAATTGCACATGAACTGTTTCGATGTTACAAAGAATTCGTTTTGTTCTTGATTGCATCTAAAGAAATTTTACAATAGTAAGAAAAGATTAGCATTGCAAAAAGTTGCGTTTTAAGTATAATAAGAGATTGCAAACAAAATATGAATTTAAGATAGAAAATACAAACATTATCATATTGCAGAAATATGTAAAATTTAAGTCTTTTAGTAGAAAAATCAATGGTAAAATAGTTTTATTGAAAATTGATAATTATTTCCGTTAGTTCTAGAAAAAAAAAAAACACAAAAAACAAAACTTCAAAGTGAACGCCAAGTGATGATCTCAAACGGCGCTGCTTCTCAGACGAACCAGTCTAGATGTCGGGCGACAGTGTCTCCCGCTTGACGCAGATGGCGTCGCTGAGCGCAGGACTTAGCGCCAAGGCGGGATTCGCCACCGCTATTATGTGACCACCAGCCGACGAAATCACCTGGATACCGAGCGGCTCATACCTGACATCATCGGCCGTTTTTGTAGTCTGCACGCGAATTTTCGTTAATCAAACAATGAACACGTACAATCAACAATCGTAAATTGCTCAAGTACTTACGTCAGTGCTGTCAATGTGGGATGTCTCAGCATCGCAACTGCTAACCTAAACAAGCAACAAGACGGCGACAATTTAAATTCAAAGTTTGCAATAATGAAGCCAAAACCGCAGCGCACTTAAGATGCGCGCAAACGATAACATTAATCATGTATGTCTGTCTACCTGAAGTGGCGGTGAACTGGAGTTGCTAAATGAGAACCGGGAATCGGCGTCATCGCATTCTGATCGCGTGTAATTCAATCTGCAAAGGAAATTGCTGAAATTGGTGGTAATTCAACAGTTATTAGTTGAATCTTCAGTTAATCGACTTATTGTAAGTCATTGAATAAATTTGTGTTTACTTAAAGCGGGAGCTCTCGCTAAGGTCGAACGTCTTTCCCAATTTTTGGTAGAGCGCCAACAAGTTGCTGCGATTGTCATCGGTGGAATCCTTAATGATAAGTATGAATTTATTTTAATGGTATTTTTTAATTTTTAGGCTCAAGAATTGAGAATTGAGGTGTTAGGTGATTAAATCGAATTACCTTGCCGTGCAAAAGCATTTTTGTTTTAGTACATGAAGCGGTATATTAGGAAGCCTTTACCTTATGGAAAAATAAATTCTATCCACTATCTAGTAAATCTTACATTAACTAAGATAAATGCGACAACAAAAATGTAAGTTTGATCGAAGGTCAGAATCGAGTTTCTTCGATTAAAGTAAAGTTTTAATGTGCCAAATTCGACTCTACAAAGTGTTTTCTTCATGCCACTTAACAATAGAACATGCACACCATAGAGATTGAAAAAAAGGACGATCTTCCCATCATCCGAACAGAACTCAGATGTTAGGAAAAGCTCCTTTTGTCCATCCCAGGATTGAGAGTAAGCGATCTACTTCTCATGAATTGAGCTCATCCAACTACCTAAACAGAGTGTCGAATTGGAGTTCCCTCGTGGCCGCCGCCTCGCTTCTAAATACCTACCTGCGACCAGCGACCAATCCCGAATTCACACGTCCCACGGCATAGCCGAAAGCGCACACAATTCTTTCTTAGCATGCCACTACACCTTTTCTACAAATTTTCAAACTAAGTACTTTGCGCAATGCCACGGATGTGGAAAGCGCACAGCTAAGCTGGATAATAGTGCTGAAACGTTGGTAGCTGCAACAAATAAGCGTGTAAGCGTGTCAAATTGTAAATGGAAGCCAAGAAAATGGGCGAGAAAAAATAAATAAATAAGAAAGGCGCAAAGCATAAGAATCCGCGTATCCAACGAACGATAACATAAATTAAAGCCACCCAGACACTTAAAATGTCCTCAGTAATGGAGTGAATGCAGTGAGCCGTCATCGTCTGACCGAGGTGTTACCTTGCTATAGTCAGGACTGGTGTCACTCATGAGACGCTGACGCTTCGCACTGGTGTCCGGCTCTGAGACGCTCATCTGCTGGCTGCAAATGTCGCAGAAACAAAAAGAAAACAGACAGGTGAGCGAATTGGGCTAATCAATTGTTTTTTGTGCGGCCGTACTTCAATGTCAAGCGTGCAATATCCGCGGAATGACCTAGTCCAGACTTGCGGACAACTTCGCGTGCGTACGGGAACAGTTTGTCGCGTCGCCTCAACAGGTCGGGCACGTACTGGCAGATTTGGGCAGCCGCTTCATTTACGCAAACCTCGTGCAGTGTCAACGGCTTCTCTGGACGTCGCTTACAGTCGAACCGACCGTAAATGGCCGCATATTTACGGATCTCGTCCATTCTACGTGGATTCGTTTCACCCATAGCGATCACCTGCTCCAATTCCCTGGACGAGCGTTTCTTTGTGCTCTGAGCTCGAGGCTCCAGTCGCGGCAGTGTTCTCGCAAAACTTCACAAATAAGAAATCAATTTAATTGAAAATGCACTCAGGTGTCGTTACGGAAGATCTTACCATTCGGCTTCTTTAATGATTAACGCCATTTGGGCGTCATTCAACGTTGGCGTCAGTTGCACCGGAGTCATTGGCGCATGACATCCGCCGTAAGAGGAGCCCATCACTGTGAAGCTGGATGTTGTCGAGACACTGGAGCTGGTCGGTGGAACATTGTACGATTGGACACTGCTGCCGATTGCACCGCTGCTGAAGGAGCCGCTGCGTGACGAGCCGCCTGGCTCTGGACTACAGTCGACGCGATTCATGTCCGTGTTCGAGAGTGGCGTCTGGAATAGTGATGGATTGGTAACCCACTCGTGCAGGACTTTCTGCAGTCGACGCACATGTAATGGCTTTGATGCCATGCCAACGAGCGCCATGATCTCGAGAAATTCTTCCTCGCCAGCGTCACACAGTTGCTGGACATCATCTCCACCTGAAATGGTGCTGGTGAGCCTTTTATATTGTGACATTGATGTTAAAAGAAAGTCTTACCCATCTCCAGAAGGGTGTCATAGTAGGCGAGGAGGCTCGCTTTTTGGAGAACTCTGTACAACTGAAGCTCGGCTTCGTTTGAAGGATTCGATGTAGCGACCACTGAAATTATGTTAAGTTTTTTTAATTTTTTTTTTTTGTTAACTATTGGGTATGTACATGATCAAGCATACAATCGTGGATTTCCCATTGAAATTACCACGAAAAAAAATTGATTTGCATTCTTAAGACCCTCCCAGATGAGCCTGCTCACGTATAGGAATATATGCAAATCACAGACAATTTACTTCCATCCAAGGATATTCCCATGCCTCCCAAATCGTATAAGTTTTTTTTTCCATCAAAACAAAAAAAACGCTTAAGCCATTCAATATAAATTATACATGCAAAAGGATGCTGGATATCTTGCGGCGTAAAAAAATGCGCTTATACCTCAAACACCTTAGATGTGCGTGATACTAAGAAGAAAAAAAATGCCCCTGCATCTTCACATATGCAAATGAGTTAAATGACCTTTAAATTGTTTAAACCAAGCACGCCGATCAACAAAACAAAACACACGAAAAAAAGTGTCTTCGTGTATCAGTGAAGGGCAGATAGAAATGGGTGAGAAAAGTTTGTCGGAAGCTGACCCTTTATTATTCAGAATGCGTCGCGGCGTCTGAAACGGAAGGGGTGCGTGATCATCGTGAACCATTTTTTATGTTGTTCTTGAGTTTTTTTTTTGTGTGAATTCGGAAGAACTGTTTTTTTGGTGTGGATGATTATTGTCTTTATTAATATCGCGGCATATGCAGAGTGAGCATTCTTTCTTTGGATCTTGGTGGTCTAAGATTCCATTTTCCCAGGGATCATGCTATCAGTTTTTTTCTTCCTGTAATTGTTTTTCGAATAGAGAAAAGCATATGAAAAGTGTTTTTTTTTTCATCGAGTATCAAAGGACTTTCTGAGACAATGAAGCTGGAAAAAGTAGTTGCAGTATGACTTTAAGATTATTGTTTTTGTAAAGACTTAGTCTTAAGTGAAATCCTTGCAAGAAAGATTTCACAATTTATATGGAATTGCCAACAATTAACACAAAAAATGGTCATGTGAAAAATCCAGATTTTTTCCTCCTGAATCTGGTTCTTTTCATGGAGCAACACAAGTTCCCATGCATCGATCGTCTTCAAAGGTTTAAATATTCAAATTTTTCTTACAGCAAAAAAAAAAAAACGACTAACCATGAATAATAATAAAATTGAAGCACGCACAAAAAACGACGAACCCAAAGCAAAAAAAAACTCAATCTACCTGGGTCGAATCGGACGCCGGTCAACAAAAAAAAAACCCACTCTGAACTTAAAACATCGAATGGCCCGAGAGGGTATCATTGTACCTGGGCATCATTACCGCACAAGTTATAAAGAAAATTTGAATAAGAAAGGGTTGAATAAGCGACGCGACGGTCGAACAGTCGAATGCTTAGCCAGAAGAAAAAAAAAAAAACAGACCTAAGACAAACCAAACAATAATAATCAAACAGACGGCAAAGCGCTCGCACGAAAATGAGCAAAGACACGAGATGATTGCCGGAGACGCTCCCCCTCTTACGTGTTCTACTTTTTTTTTTCTTGTAAGTACTTTTAGACTTTTTAGTTTGTTTTTTTTTTTCGGGCAAAAGGGGATAGTTTTTTCTGTATTGTTTCTATTCGCAGCGCCTTCCTTATGCGATATTTTATGCGCTGCACAGATCAGTTCCATTGTATAAATTATGCCCGATGGTCTCTGGCACTCCGTTAAGATATTATGATGACGATGGTGGAGGATTGCAAAAGACTCATTTGCATATCAAAATTAAACTCAAGATATTTGGTTGCCTCCTTTAGGAAGGAGATTCGTTTTTTTGGATGTAAAGTTTTTTCTATTGCTATCTTGCAGTAAATGGCCTTTTATCTGGGAAGTTTTCACTCTCGTTTTTTTTTTTGCGCTTGGTATTTTCCTGGCTGGTTGGTGGGTCTTTACTTTGCAGATGGAAGATGAACTGAGCGTGTGAATTCTTTGATTACCGACAATTTGATCTTTGATCTTTTTTTTTCCTACTAAATAACCGTTATCTGTAAAGAATCTCTTTTGAAATGTTGATAACAATTTTTCTTATTGATAGTCATTTTTAGTAAATCCATCATTCAAGTAATTTTAGGACCTTTATCAATTGATGCTCCTTACAAAACTTATAAAAAATTGATATTTTGTTTATAAAAAATCTTTTAGGCTCTGAAATTTGTTTTGTTGACCTTATATTAGGACCATTAGGTCCCAAATATTTTGCGCCAAAAATTTTGACGATTTTCATTGCAAACAAACATCTGTAAACGGTATATATCCTTTGTTAAAGGACCGCCTGCTTTAGGGGTCCCAGCCAATAGCAAAAAACTTTAAAGTTCCCAACATGCAGTTTCGTGTTTAAAATGTCCCTGCCAACCAGCACTATTCAACTGGTAGTCAGCAGCCTAAACAATCACACTGGAGTATACACCCAGAACAGCTCTCAGGTACCCCCAGAGAACGTACCTCCTGTAGTTGCACGGTATCACCTCACCCTTGTTCATACAGATTCGAGTTTATGTTTTATGAATTGAATGCAGATTTGAATAGGCAGTTTTGTGCATTATTCATTTGCGAAAGGACTCGTTTTATGTATCTTGCGATTGTGTTTCAGGCGGGTTATTTAAAGACGCCTATGTGAATTCAATGTAAATGGCGTTTTGTTTCCTTTTCTTGGATTGCGTTTTCCAAAGTAAAGACCGTTGCATATTTTCGTATATAAGCGTAGATTTGTGTTTTTTTTTCTCCTTATGTGAGGGTTAAAATTGGCGGTTATTTGCATAATATAAGTTTATTTCGGATTTAACTGACAATAGCTGTTGGTTGAGGT